>JAAAKG020160216.1:0-29449 GCA_010014905.2 Druon quercuslanigerum | reverse complement strand
ATGTGAACGCTCCCCAACATGACCAATTTTTAACCAAATGTAAACCAAAAAGCATAATTTTTATTAAAACAGATAAATTTACGACCCAAAAATATGATTTTTTAACAAAAAAGGTAATTTTTTAACCAAAACTATCGATTTTTATTCAAAAAAAAATTGTTTTACAAAACTATTTAAATGTTATGCTTGAAAGATCAATTTTCTACAAAATAGTTGAATTTTTAATGCCAGAATATTAGTTTTTAATGAAAGGTATATATTTCCAACGAAAAAAATAAAAACTATATATTGAGTTGAAAAAATTAATGTAAAAAAATTGTTTTTTAAGAAAGTATTTAAATCTTTTATTAAGAAGATAAATTTTGCACTTAAAAAATTAATTTTTAATACTGTAAAAGATTTTTTGAAAATAAATTGTTAAAATTTAGGGCGAAAAAGAATAATTATCTACAAAACAGTTAAAATGACAAACAGTAAATATCATTTTTAAACAAAAATTTTAATTTTTTACTTAATCGTTAAATCTGAGTTGAATCTTGTAATATAAAATAAATAAAATAAATATTTACATGATAAAAGTTAAATCTCAACCAAATGATTAAATGTTAAAGCATACGTGAAAAGTTTTCTGCAAAATAATTAAAATTGCTACCAAAAAGATAAATTTATAATTAAAAATTTGAATTTTTAAATAAAAATGGATTAACTATATTTTATTTGGAAAAACTAGTTCTTGGCAAACAGAGGAAAAACGAATTTAAAGCAAATAAAGTATTTACAAAACAGTTAAAATTTCAATCCGAAAATAGAATTTTTAATCAAAAAAGTTAACTTTCTACTGAATAGACCATTATTTATAAAAATTGCTTAACTTTTAACTAATAAGTTAAATTTTGTAAACAAAAATATGTATTTTTATTTAAAAAAAGTTCATTTTCAACCAAATTATTGAATGTTCAATAAAGTATTTCCACTTTTAAACCAATAAGTTTATTTTTGACATAACATAGGACTTTAAAAATAATAGTTGCATTTTAAACTAAATAAATAATTTTTTAAGAAAAATGGTACAACCTTATTTGAGGAGGTAATTATTTAAAAATATGGATTTCCAATAATTTTTGAACCATATTTTTGATATCCGTCTAAATCGAATAAAAAAATACAAACTAGTTTTGTTTTTTAACAGAATTGATGAATTTTTACACAAAAAATTAAATATTATGTCAAAAATATTAATTTTCTAGAAAAACGATTGATTTTCTACCAAAAAACTTTCAACCCGAAAATATTACTTTTTTAAAGAAAATTGATTTTCGACTAAAATGGACATTAATTCAGCAAAGTAAATACATTTTCAACTGAAAAAATCATTGCTTAATCAAAAATATAATTTCCTAACCAAAAAATGGAATAGGTACGTTCTTAGCTAAAAAAAATTAAGTTTTATAATTGGTTTCTATTAATTTAGTTTAGATTTAAGCGAAAAAAAATTATTCACTTAAACTGTAAAAATTTAATTATTGAAAATTACATCATAAAAATTCATTTGTAAAAATTAATTTATAAAAATTAAATTTTGAAAATTAAATTAAAATGTAATTATTGGTACGGTTCGTGCTCATTGTTTTGAGCAGTCAGAACCACTTGAAATCAGTACAATGGAATTTTCTACTGTAAACAATCTCGAAGCGCGTGATAAGGCAGCATGCATTTTCAGGGCCACTTAAAAAATAAATTGAGAGCAGATGAGAGTGACTATATCAGTGGGTCGGTTAATTTCCTAAGTCGTAACTGCGCCTAAATTTCACGTAATTTACAATGTTTAATTACGTAAATCTAAAAGTTATGTAATTGAAGGAGCGTTCACATATTATTTAACATTATTTTCTACCTTTCTACCCCCCCCCACCCAATGTAAAATACTGTAAAAATTATTTTCCCCTCCCCTGACAGTTGTTACGTTACATTTTTTATGTTATGCATAAAAACATATTTATTTTTTGAAATAATTTTTTTTTTTTAAAGCTTTTGAAAAATTTAATTAGCGTTAAAATTTATTTCTGAGAATTGAGAACAAGAAGATAAATGTTATCAGCTTGTTTTTTTAATATAAAATAAAAATTTTGAAATATGTATTTCTTTAAAGCTTTTGAACATTTTAATTAGAGTTGAAATTAGATTCTGAGAATTGAGAACAAGAAGATAAGTATTATCAGTTTGTTTTTTAATTTATGTAAATATAATTTTTGTAAGACTCTGCAGGAAATTAAAAAAACGAGTTTTAAATATTTCAGATGTATTATATAATAATCTAGAAGATTTTATAGACATTATTTTTCATTTTATAAGAGATTACAGAATATTGACAAACATGGAGTCTTTTTAAACAATTCTTGGAACTTTTAGAAGAATTAAAAATTTCTGCTAAATTTTCGAAATATTTCCAAGTCTTCAAAGGTTTTGAATGTAATTAAAACGCTTTAATTTACGGAAAATATTTTTGAAAAACTTTAATTTTTTTCAAAAATTTTTTGAAACCTTTAAAAATTAAAATTTCAAAAAAATTGTCTAAATTTAATTTTTTTTTTAATATCTTCCATTGAAATAAATAATTTTTTAATTTATTACATTTTTTATTTATTTTTCACGTTTTCATCCTACCAAATTTTTTAATTTGTTTTTTAAATTTTAAATTTTAAATTATCTCTTACAATTCATAAGTCAATTAAAAACAACAATTTAAAAATTTTCACATAAACATCAAGAAAAGGCTTTTATTTAACCCTGTCAGATTTCTTAAACATTCCAAGCTTTAACAATTATTATTTTTTTTTAATTCTGAAAAATAAGAAAAATTGCCTTGGATTCTTTAAGATCCTTCTTTAAAAAATTCCGAAATCTTTTGAAGTCTTTTGAAATATTTAAAAATAATCTTTTAAAAGTGGTTTTTCCAAATAGAAAATTATTTTAATTTTTCAAGGAATCTGAAGAAAGTATTTTTTTTATTTTCGTAAAACCTTGAAAAATTCTTAAAAAATCTTTACAAGTTTTAATTATTTTTTAAACTTTTCACAAGATTTGAATATCTCCTTAACCTGAACTTAACATAAATAATTAAAAAAACTTAGACTCTTGAAAAATCTGCAAAATGTTGCTTCTAAATGTTCAACACACTTTTAAAAATCATTAGAAAATAATTTAAATGTTTTGAAAACAATTATTTAAAATTGCGGCTTTAATTTTACTAAATACTTTTTTAATTTATTCAATTTTTTATTTATTTTTTATGTTTAAAAATACTTTTTGAGTTTTCTCCTTAATTTCATTCCTTAAAAAAAAAACATTTTTAAAATTTGGACATGCACATCAAGAAATTGCTTTTATTTAACCTTGTCAGATCTTTTAAACACGTAAAGCTTTAAAAATGATTAAAATTGTTTTTAATTCTAAAGAATAAGAAAAAATGTCTTAAATTCTTTCAGATACTTCTTTAAAAATTTTTTAAATCTTGTCAAATAATCTTTTAAAATTAGTTTATCAAAATAGAAAATTATTTTAATTTTTTAAGGAACCTGGAAAAAGTATTTTTTTTAAACATCACAATAGTTTCAAAAAAATCTTTAAATGTTTTAATTATTTTTTAATCTTTGTACAACATCTGAAAGCTGAAAATTTTCGCTTCTAAATTTTTAACACACTCTTCAAAATTTGTAGAAAATATTTCAAATGTTTTGACCACTTTTTTCAATTTTCTTTTAATATTTATCACAAAACGATCATTTACAATTGCGCTTTAATTTAACTAAATGTGTTTTTAATTCACTCAATTTTTTATTAATTTTTTATGTTTCAATATTACCAAATTGAAGCACTTAGCTTTAAAATTGTTAGCAATGTTTAAAAACCTTTTTGAATTTTCTCTTAAATCTTTCAGGTTATTTTTCAAAAATTTTTGCAATTTTTTCAAAAAATCTCTTGAAATTAGTTTTTCAAAAGAGAAAATTATTTTAATTTTTCGAGGAACCTAAGCAGTCTTTTTTTATTTTCGTAGAACCTTACAAAAGTTTCTAGAAATTTTTTTAAAGGTTTAATTATTTTCTGATCTTTTCACAACATCTGAGTATCTCCTAAACTTAAAATGAACTTAAATAAATAACGAAATTTAGACTATTGAAAAGACTGCAAAATTTTGCTTCCTAATGTATAACACGCTTTTAAAAATTTTTAGAAAATAATTTAAATGCTTTGACCAATTTCTTCAATTTTCTCTTAATATTCATCACAAAAGAATCATTTAAAATTGTTCCTTTAATTCTACTAAATATTTATTGAATTTATTTGATTTTTTATTTATTTTTATGTTTTAATCTTACAAAATTAAAAAATTTGGCTTTAAAATCGTAAGCTATGTTTAAGAACCTTTTTGAATTTACTCTTAAATTTTCTTCTTAAAATAAAGAAAAAACACTTTTAAAATGTTCACATGAATATCAAGGAATTGCTTTTATTAAACCCTTTCAAATCTTTTAAACATTCTAAGCTTTAAAAATTATTTAAATTGTTTTTAATTCCGAAGAATAAGAACAATTGACTTAAAATCTTTCAGATTCAAAAATTCAAAAATTCAAAAAATTTTTAAACCTTTTCGTATAATCTTTTAAAATTAGTTTTTCAAAATAGAACATTATTTTCTTTTTTCAAGGAACCTCAAGAAAGTATTTTTTTTTTATTTTCGTAAACCTTAATGTTTTCACAACATCTGAATATCTCCTAAACTTAAACTTAATTTAAATAAATAAAAACTTAGACTCTTGAAAAAACTGCAAAATTTTGCTTCTAAATGTTTAACACACTTTTAACAATTTTTAGAAAACAATTATTTAAAATTGCGCCTTCAATTCTAAAAAATATTTGTGTAATTTATTTGATCCTTTATTTACTTTTTATGCTTTTATCTTATTTAACTCAAACATTTGGCTTGAAAATCGTTAGCTATGTTTGAAAAACTTTTTGAATTTTCTTTTAAATTTAGTTTTTCAAAATAGAAAATTATTTTCATTTTTCGATGAACCTAAAGAAAGTCTTTTTCTAATTTCGTAAGACCTTAGAAAAGTTTCTAAAAAATCTTAACAGTTTTAATTATTTTTTAATCTTTGCACAGCATCTTAAAATTTCACAAACTTAAACTTACCTAAAATAAATAAACAACTTACTCTTGAAAAAACTGCAAAATTTTGCTTCTAAATGTTTAACACACTTTTAAAAATCTTTAGAAAATATTTTAAAGGTTTTGACCACTGTCTTGAATTTTCTCTTAATATTCATCACAGACCAATCATTTAAAATTGCGCCTTCAATTCTACTGAATATTTTTTAATTTATTCGATTCTTTATTTATTTTTTATGTTTTAATCTTCTCAAATTAAAAAATTTGGATTTAAAATCGTTAGCTTTGTTTAAAAACCTTTTTTAATTTTCTCTTAAAATTCATTTTTCAAATAAAAAAAAACACTCTTATAATTTTTACATGAACATTAACAAAACAGTTTCATTTAACCTTGTCAGACCTTTCAAACATTTTAAGTTCTAAAAATTATTAAAATTCTTTTTAATTCTAAAGAATAAGAAAAATTTCTTTAAAATCTGTTGGGTTCTTTTTTAAAACTTTTGAAATCTTTTCGAATAATCTTTTAAAATTAGTTTTTCAAAATAGAAAAATATTTTAATTTTTCAAAGAACCTAAACAAAGTCATTTTTAATTTTTGTAAAACCTCACAAAAATTTCTAAAAAATCGTTAAAAGATTTATTTTTTAATCTTTTCAGACCACTGGAATATCTCCTGAACTTAGAGTTAACTTAAATAAATAAAAAAATTTAGAATCTTGAACAAACTGCAAAATTTTGCTTTAAATGTTTAAAAAACTTTTAAAATTTTTTAGAAAATAATTCAAATGTTTTAACCACTGTCTTCAATTTTCTCTTAATATTCATCACAATAATTTCAAATCAAACTTTTTTTCATTCTCTTGACACACAATTTGAATTCTTTAAAAATTAAAGTTATTCTTTTAAAATAAAACTTAAACCACTAAAAATTTTTAAGTTAATATATTGTATCGTGATAGTAAAATATTAAGAACAGAATTATTTCCGATTATTAAACAATCATTTGCAATTTAAATTTTCTCTTTCATTAACAATGTTTAGAAACATTACAAATACAGTTTCTGTCAAATTAAAATTATTATTTAGAAATCTAGGTATACAAAATTGATGGTGAAGAAAATTGAAAAACACAAATGTTACATAATCGGGCCGACACCTTCACCGCGCCCACTAATGACAACAATACACTTACAGTTTGAAGAAAATAAATAAATTTTCTACAAAATAATTGAATCTTCGATATGAAAAAAATTGATTATGAATTAAAAAAGTAAAGCTGTTGTTATTTGAACCTAAGAATAAAATGTTACTAAAAAAATAATTTTGAACATCAAAAAGACGTATTTTCAACAAAAAATTTAAGTTGCAACAAAAAACGAAATTTTGAACAAAATAGTTGGACTTTTACTCAAAGAGATAAATTTTCATTAGAAAATATGAATGTACAACATAGCATATTTACCAGTGCTTAAAAAGATGAAATTCCTACCAAAACAGATAAATTTTAAAATTAAAAATGACCAAATTTCGAAAAAAATTAAATTTTCATACAAAAAAGATCTTCAGTTTGATTTTTAAAAATAAAAAAGTTTTTTTAAGCATGAAGTACATTTTCGACAAAGAAACTAAAATTTTAACCCAATAAGACAAGTTCTCAAAAAAACTTTTTAACAAATTATGTTCAATTCTCAACCAAATAGTTTCATTTTTGTCCGAGAAATGTATTATTATAACTAAAAGAGGTGAATTTTAAATTAAAAAGAGTATTTAACAAAAAATTTGAATTTTTAACCAAAATGACAACTTATAAAAAAAATTGTTAAATTGTAAAGCAAATAATAAAATTTAAAACTAAAAAAAATGTTTAGGGTAAAGCAAGAGCAAAAAAACGAAATATAAATATAAAATACAAGGCAAATTAATTACTAAGAATCATGTTAAATCATGGTTACCGCAAAATTTCATTAAAAAATGTCCTAAGTTTTCCTGGCCCAATTTAGAATTTTCCCTGAAAATTGGTTATTCTAAGACCAGAATAAAACAATTTTTAAGAAAGATAAAAAATTCTCAACTTTATTCTGTTTGGCAGAGATTAAAAATTATAGAAATTATCTGACTTTTGCAAGATTTTTTTTCAAAATCCCTGAGAAATAATATTCTATGACTAGGTAATTATTTTGTGGTTTAAACTTTTTGGTAAAAAAATAAGTTTTTTTAAAAGATTCATCATTTTAGTTGCAAATTAATTTCTTTTTTTCAAAATGTCTACTATTATTTTCTAATCTACTTTCGCAGCTTGTGTGTTTTTTTTGAATTTTAATTTGTTTATTTTCAAGTTTTATCACTCTTTCTTTCTTATTTTTCTTATGTTGACCACGAAGTGGAATCTTTTATTATTTTTTATATGATTAAAATTAGAATTTTAGAGTCTTCATTAAAATGCAAAACGTTATTATAATCTTTTTGTTATAATCTTGTAAGGCTGACAAAAAGCAATGTTTTTTATTTCTTGATTTTTTTTTCATATCGTGTATTGTATGGCTTCAAATTTTGAGTTTTAAAAGATTTTTAAAATTTTGTAAATGCTGTTAGTCTAAAAGGTCTCTTTTTATCAAAAAAAGTAATTAGGATAAACTTCTTAGCTTTCTTATTAATACGAAAAGCCGCACATACAATTTTTAAATCTTATAAAAATGGTCCCTAGAATTCTTAAAATGCTCTAACTTTTTGAATTTTTGCACAAATTTTCTGTTTAAAGAAATTATTCTTTCTTTTAGGACCTTTCAAAAATGTACCTAATCTCGATTTGATCCGATTATTTATTTAAGATTTATCGTGTTTACGGACGGACAGACAGACGCATACACATTTTTTCTTGAAATTCATTATTGAAAGAATCCGTTACCTAGAAGTTGTGTGCACAGAACATTGATTTTTTATATTTTTTGAGGAGGTACTGCATTATGTAAAAATTTGTTTTGACCTTTAAAATTAACTGCGTTTAAAAAAAATGTTTTTAAATTGAATTAGTCATCATTATTGGGAGAGAATGCAACGAATCATTATTGATTGCTATGTAAGCACCAACTATGTTACGTAGTAGCTTTAAAGCCTGAGAGAAAATTGCGCATTGCAATATATTTCATGATGTTTATTTACAAAGAAAATTGAAAATAATTATTTGTACGTGATTGTTAGTGAAATTCCAATCATTTATGCGCACTATACAGGTCCAAAAATGCATCAGAGAATTTCTTTCTCGAATTTTCATGCTCGCAGCCCGGAAATTTTTTCCATGTTAGCTGATTCGAGTTGAAATTTAACATCTCATTTCAGAATTTGCCCTCGAATACAAATAAAATATCATTTTTTTCAATGAAGCCGCCGTACATCTGTTTTATAGAACCCAAAAAAAGCCTAAGCGAAAAATGGAATTTGCGAGTTTATGGGGCAAATAATAAGTTTTTGCTGTCTTTTTTTATCAAAATTATTTATTTATTATTATTATTATTATTATTGCTTTTAACATTTTTATTTGAGAATAGAGATAAAAATTCACAATTTAAAAAAAAATTACACTTTCTGTCCTATTTTCAAGCAAAGTGAGGTAATAATTAATTAACGATGATGAAAATAATTTTTCAACAGTTTTTTAATAATTTTATTATTATGTTTATGTGAATCATGTTAGAAATTTCGGGTTTATACTCAACTAAAGACATTTTTATTCAAAATTTTTAAAAAGGTTTATATTATTTAAATTTTAGTATATTTTAAAAAATTCAAAAATTTGTAAGATGCTCGAAATTTTAAATTCCAAAAATTATTATCACTTCTAAAATTTAAAAAAAAAGCATTAAATTATCAAAATTTCTAAAAAAGTTGTAAGTGTTTAAAATGATTGAAATTTCTGCAATGTCCAAAATTATTAAAATTTCAGAAACAATCGAAACTTCTGAAATGTTCCAAATTTTTTTAATTTCGAATATATAAGATTGCTAGACATGCTTGCAAGAAAATTTTACAAAAAATAAAATTTTTAGAAGACATGCATTTCAGCACTCTCTCATTCCTATTCGTATGAAGTGGATTTCTAATTCTACTTATCATGAGTAAAAAGTGACTATTTTTTAAATTAATTAAGGAAATTCTTTGAAGTTTTAAAATATTAAAAATCTAGGGTAAATATAAACTGAAAAGTTGAAAACATTCAAAAATTTTTTAAATTCCAGATTTTTAAAGAAACTCAAAAAATTCTAAAATTTTTAAATCTTAGAACAAGTTATAAGCCAAAACTTCAAAAATATTTCAAAACGTTAGAAATTTTGTAAAATATGGAAATATTTTTAATTTCCAAAATTTCAAAAGTTTTAGAGATTTTGATAATTTGACTTTTTTTTTATTTTTAAGTTAACTTTTTTTTAATTTTGAAACTTTTATATATTTTAAACACTTTGCAAATTTTAGAAAATTCAGAACTTTTTGTAATTTTATACATTTTTAATATTTGAAAAGTCTGCATAGCTTTAGAAATGTTGATAATTTTATAAATTTTGAACTTTTTGGGAACTTTTATAATTTCACCACACTTAATAATTTTTGAAATTTAAAAAAATTTAAGATACTTTAGAAATTTTGCATATATTAGTGACAATTTTACAAATATGAATAATTTTAGAAATGAAACATTAATTTCTAGTTTCAAACAGTCCAAATATTTAAAAAATTCTGATAATTTAAATCCTGTCAATTTGATAAATGTTGAACAATTTAGAAATTTTAGAACTTTCGATAATTTTAGAAATTTACATAATTTAAATTTGTTGAACATTTCATAAAATACAGAAATTTTGCTAATTTTAACAATTTTAAACTTTTTAAACATTTTATAAATGTTTATAATTTTATTCTAAAAATTCTGGAAATTTTTATAATGTTAGAAATTTACATAATTTAAATATTATTGCACTTTTCATAAAATACAGCAATTTTGCTAATTTTATAAATTTAAAAATTTTTGAACATTTTAGAAATTTTGTTAATTTTTGAAATTTTGTAGAAATTAAACATTTATGAAGCTTAAAAATTTAGAAATTTAGAAAATAGTAATTTTTAAAATTTTAGTATAGTTTTTATTGTTTTAGAAATTTTTAAAATTTGAGCTTTTTAAAAAAACTTAAGAAATTATAAAATTTTTAGAACGTACAAAATGTAAAGACCAAACATTTAAAAATATTTTAAATCGTTAGAAATTTTGTACAATATAGAAATATTTTTATTTTCCGAAATTTCAAAAGTTTTAGAAATTTTGACAATTTGAATTTTTAAAAATTTTTAATTTTAAAACTTGCAAATATGTTGGTTATTTGGAAAATTTTAGAAAATTTATAAATTTTTGTAATTTTATAAATGTTTAATATTTAAAAATTCTGTATAGCTTTATAAATTTTAATAATTTTATAAATTTTTAACATTTTAGGAATGTTTATAATTTTACCACACTTAATAATTTTTGAAATTTTTAGAATTTAAGATACGTCATACGTTTTGCATATTTTAGCAATTTTGACAATTTTACAAATATGAGTAATTTTAGAAATTAAATATTAATTTCTAATTTTCAACATTTCAGAATTTTGAGAAATTCTGATAATTTAAATTCTTACAACATTTTAGAAATTAGCATCATTCTATAAATTATTAACAGTTAAAAAAGCGGATAATTTTACCAATTTTAATTATTTAATTTTTTTTAGATATTTTAGACACTTTGCAAATTTTATAACGTTATTATAAATTTAGAACTTGTGTCAATTTTATAAATGCTAAACGATTTAGAAATTTCAAAAATTTTGAGAATTCTAGAAATGCTGGACATTTTGATAATGTTAGAAATTTAACTAATTTAAATTTTGTTGAACTTTTCATAAAATACAGAAATTTAGCTAATTTTAGAAACTTAAAACTTTTTTAACATTTTAGAAATGATGATCATTAAAAAAATTTTTAATGATTTGATAAATTTTTAACTGTTTAGAAATTTTGATAATCATACCATTTTTTTTAATTTTTGAAATTTTGAAAAAATTAAACATTTATGACGCTGCAAGATGTTGAAATTTCGAAAATGGTAATTTTAGAAATTTCGAGACCGTTTTTGTTATTTTAGAAATTTCAAAAATTTTCAAAATTTCAGAAATTTGAAACATTTGGGAAATTTCATAAATTTTTTAAACTTTGAAAATTTTGCAAATTCAAAAAATGTTGATCATTTTGAACCTTCCAGAAATTTTAGAAAGTTTGACAATTTAGAAATTCTATAAAATTTAGAAATTTTATAAAATTTAGAAATTTTATAAAATTTAGAAATTTCGATCAAAATAACTTTATAAATTTTAAAAATATACAGAAATTTAGATAAAACTAAAGTTTCCAAAGTAAGGGCTGACCAATCAAGGTCAATACCACTTAATAAGGCACTACACACGATTATGGTTCCAATAACTTTTTTATTCGATAGCACTAATTAATTTTCATGTCCAGTCGCCAAAAGTAAGTTTCCGAATGGAAGAAAAGGATATCCAAACGCCTGTTTAAAAAATTAAAAAAAAAACTATAGTTTCTTGTTAAGCGTGAAGTTAGCACTCCAATTTTGAATACTCAACTTCTCTTTGCTTTCTTTCGTCCAAACGAAATTTTCCATAGATAATTTTTCTCACAATTTATTATGCTTAGATATAGTTTTGATATTTTTCACTAATAATTACATCATTCTAATTTAAAGGTGGACACAAGGTTAAGCAGTTCATAAAAATGTAAAATTTCTAGCATTATTTAAGAAGAATATTAAGAATAGTAATAAAAAATTATTTAAATAATTTTTACTATTGACTCTAATTGAAAAGTTAAAGAATTGACAATTTTATAAAAACCGTAACTTTTTAGTACTTATATGAGAGAAGATGGTTATAAAGAATGATTAATTGTTTAAACAACTATTTTTGTAAACATGCACTAATTATTATCTCACCAAGATTAGAGTGGACAAAATTTCAAAATTTATAAAGAAACCTGCATCTATCTAGTATTCATATAGTAGTCAGACAGCTATAAATAAGAATAATTTATTCAAAAAATTATTTTTGCTTAATTCAAATAAGTATTATCTCACTTCATGTGAAAACTTTACAAAAAGTTGGAAACTTTCAGAAAAAACGCGTTTTCTAACATTATTCAAATAGAATATCATTAAAATAATTAAAAATTGTTTAGAGAATTGTTTCATCAACATTTATTAACTATTATTTGACTGCTTAATAATCGGATAAAAAGTTGATTTTTTCGTGAAAACAATTTTTGTAAATATTTAGATATTAGTAGGTATAAGTATTTTATATATTATAAATTAAATTATTATGAAGTAATATTTTGATCAAAATTAGTACATTTTCGCTGACAATCAGTTACAATTATGAGTCATTATTCTGAGTCATTTGTAGCTTTAAGTGTCACAGTATTGAATTTTTGTCGTTAATAAACATGATAAAATATGTTGCGATGCGCATTTTTCTCTTAGGTTTTCAAGCTACAACGTAGTTTATTTTATGATAGCATAGCAGTCAAGAATGATTCGTTGCTTTCTCTCTTAACAATGATGACTAATTCAATTTCAAAACCTATTTTTTTAAACGCAATTAACTTTAAAGGTCGAAACAATTTTTTTGTATATCGCAGAACCTTCTCAAAAAGAGAACAAATCAATATTTGGTGCACACAAATTCAAGGTAATTTATCCTTTCAATTAGGAATTTCCCCCAAAAAATAATCTTTATTATAATTTTGCCTCAAATTTGAATTGATAAAATATTTTTTCTGTCATGTACCGGTTCGTAATATGCAGACAATATGCAGGATAATATACTAGCCGTGTCCAACTTTTTGTTGCTTTGAATTTTCATGAATTTCGTACTAAAATCTTGTTTAAATAAATAAAAAAATAAATGCGTAAAAAAAATTATATTTAGAGGTTTCAAGATCTACAATAGTAGGTAAATCTAATTTCAACTCATTAGTTCCCTTCACAATTAGCTATAGTATACAAACAATTTTTTTTAATATCAACTCACAAGGTCTGCTTTATACGGCCCCAAAGAACCTGCGGAAGCGACAAATTGACTTTAGCGAGTTCTTGGCTCTTATTTTGATAATTAGATTATACTATTATCCTCTCTTTATTTCAACCTATATCAAACACTTTCTCACTAAATCCCCTCCCTTTCCTTTTTTATATTTTTTTCTTTCCTTAACTATCCGACAAACAGTCCCACGTACTTTTTGCATTGGTTGATTTTGTCTCACTCCTCTATAACTTTTAACCTCCTCCTTTTTGCCTTTTTTCACCATGGGTACCAGTACTCCTTCTTTCGATAACTCTATCGCCCCTCTCCCGTCCATGCATTATCGCTCATTAATCATTTCTTTAATTTCCGTCTTCCATTATCCCTAATTACCTTGACTAGTTCCTCCCTGGTAATGTTCTCGTCCGCATCTGTTTTCCTACCATATTTTCCTTCTTTCTTAACTTTCCTCTCTATTCCACCTAGTTATTGCATAAAATATTTTTTCGATTTTACCATCTCAATACCATGGTTTACTCTTTACCTTCTTCCGGTCTCTATTATACAACCGCGCAAACTATTCTTTCGCGCCAGCCTTCCCACTTCTTCTTCATACCTTTTTATTCTCCTCGTCTCTTTTTAAACCACAACTAAGCATACTTCTTTTTTCTTTAATATTCTCTATCCGCCCATTGTCCCTCTTCCGCATTTTCTTAATTTCCTTCTCACTTGCTTCTTTTTACTATTATCATCCCAACCACTTTTATCCAATCGTTTACTAATTTCTTTTTTGTTTGTGTACTCGAAAACTTTGTTTGTTTATCCTATTATTTATATCTCCTCGTTCACATTTACTTCTCCCATTTAGATATTCCTGACCTTTTCCTTAAACTATTCTTTAAATTTATTCGACCAATCCCCTCTTCCTGCTGTTTTTACTTCTGCTTTCTCTTTAGCCTTGCTGTTAATACTCGTTTCTTTATTTAATATTATTATTGTAAGAAAGTGGTCCTAATTTATATAATTCCATACTTATGGTTCCTTGAGATTTTCTCTTACCTCATCGTCCACTAGCATATAATTGTAACGGTTCGTTTCTATCCCACCTGTGTGGTTTCCCTCCGGAAGCTCAAGTCTAAGCCAGGGTTCTTGGATTTGAGCCAGGCTTTACGGATAAAACGAACGGCCGGTTAGAAAAGAACATAAGAAATGGTATTTATTCACCTATAAAATACTGTGTTCTTTGAAGTACAAGAGTAATGTGAAAAGTGTCGTGTCGGCGGTTAATGCGGTGTAAGAGGTTGTGAAGCGGGAAAAGGAAAGCGCAAGCAAAGCGATCGTCTTGGCGGATTCAGTTCGGTTCCTACATAACACAAAGGAGAATAGTGACCAAGTGGCTATGTCGGTTCAAGAAACGACGATATGAGTGCGTAATGCCAGTATGGCTAACACGAACAACGTCTCACGGGACTTCTGGAGGTGTTCAGGCGCCCGGAACGGGTGGTTGTACCGGTAAAATTCGTAGGTCAGGTCGGTCGTCGGGATACTACGGGTAACGCGAGCAACGTCTAACGGGAAACCTGGCGGTGTTCAGGCGCCCGTGACGGGTAGTCGTACCTGTCGGATTCGTAGGTCAGGTCGGTCGACGGGATGCTACGGTTCGGCACAGGGTGGACTAACGATGCATCAGGTCACCCTTTTGCTCGATCGACGATCATAGGTGGGCCAGGTAGTCTTATGTCGAGCGGCCATTCGAAGCGGGAGCGGGTCGAGGAAGCAGGAATGTTGTCGCGGGTAGGCCGGTCAGGGGCCCTGGCCTTGTAAGTCGTCGTCGTAGGTACGCCAGGCAACCACGATTCACTTCATCCTCTGGGTGCGGAGCAGGAGGTCCAGGTGTGCAGGATCCCACTGGTCCCGGTCGCTTTACCATAGGAGCTCCAGTTGGTAGAGAGATCAGTCAGCTCGCGAACGCGGGCACACCGGTAAAACCAGCTTGCCGCCCTCGGCGACCTGTAGATAGTCCGCCGCGGGTAGGTCGTTCAGGAGCTCCTGGCGTCGACGTACCCTTGCCTCGATGGGTGGTCGTAGGAGCGCTAGTCAGCCACCAATCGAGTTGGTTATGGGAAAGCACTAGGAAGTGAGGAGGGTCATCTGGTCGCCTACCGGGAGCATAGGACGGCCAGAGGAGCTGCACCGAGGATAGCTCCCCGATGTTACTCGGGTCGCCGAGCCCGAGGAACTCCTCGTTGTCTCGTCGCGGGTCCTTCTTATACTTGTGTCGCATCCGGTGGTTTGGTGGCGTGCGCAGGCGCGCTGTTCGGTCTGGAAAAAACAGGGACAGTCGTGCCGTATGCAAACGGTGACCTTGAAGTTCTTAGGATAGTCGTGCCGTGTACAAACGGTGACTCATAGGTTCAAAGTACGCGTGCCTATACACTTATATCTACACGGATAAATACACACGTATATTTCCTTCCTCATCCCCCTCTATATTTACGCTTAGTATAAACCATGTCATTTATTCTAGGCTATTTAAACATTTCTTTCCCTTCCCATTCAGTGTCTTGCCTTTGGATTTTCTTCCTCGCTCTCCACATTATTCACTTTCTTCACAATCTCCCGCTCTCGCATTAAAATTTCACCCCCTTAAAAGCCTTATTCCTTGTTCGTTCTCTTTAATGAGTTCTTTATTACTATCTTCCACCTCTCTACTTTCATATTTATTTCTACTACTATTAAACATTATTTTTTTCTCATATCTCTTTTTTATCCTTCGCTGTTATACATTCATTCCTTATTTCCGTCATCATCCCTCCCATTGATCCGCCTTTTGTATTCTTTATCTTTGAACTTGAACCTGCCATTTATAACATCTGAAGAATCTTCCGCTAAATCTCTCCCATCCCGTCAAATCTAGCCACGTTTTGGTCATTACTACTACATCTCATTTTGTGAAATTTCTCATAAATTCCATATACTTTTTTTCAAAACCTGTCATATTCAACTAGCAGATCCTCGAATATTCGCTACTTTAGTTTTTAGGCTCTTTTTGTTTCCTATTTTTTTCGTACACATTAGATATATTATCTCCTATTTTACTGACTTCTCATTTTTCACTAACTCTTCCCTGTTTACTTCAGAATCTTAACATAAACCTTCTATCTATTCTCCCATACTATATCCTTGTTCTTCTACTATTTTTTTTTCCTATTTCGCTATTTTTCTTAACCTATACTGCAACTTCCTTTCTATCTATGGCAAATCATCCTCTACTCTGTGCGAGCTTTCATATAAGAGACTCTTCTTTTTCATCACTTTCCCATAATGTTCCCATTTCTTTACTTTCACGAGCATCATTCTGTCCCCGCTCTTCTCTTCGATCTTTGCTTCCTACACGTCGCACATTCTCTATCTCTACATTAGCATCAATCCATTTAAGTACTTTTTACAGTCCTTGCTTTAGCTTATAATAATAAATTTAAAAACAGATATGTTTGTTAACTTTAATTGATTATTATTACATTTTAGGCATCAAGTAGACAAAAAGTGGAAAATTTCAAAAAGTCCTTGAGGCCATATTACAAACGGGTCGCGTGACGAGATTCCTACCATACCGACACTTTTTTTTATTTTAGAACTTATTTTCACACTAAGCGTCACATCGAGTTTAAAATTTGAGATACTAAATAAGAGGCACTAAGAAAGGTGGATCTGGTAATAAATTTTCAAAATTATAAATGGAGTTTTATTTGTAAATCTTTTTGTAGTTTTTTTTCATAATTATTAAATGTTAGGACCAGACCCACCTTTCTAGTGTTTCTTATTTATTACCCTAAATTTTCAATTCGACTTGGCGCATCTTGCGAAAATAAGTTAAGAATAAAAAAAGTATCGTAAGAAAGGAATCTGGTCACCTCACCCACTCGTCACATTGTTGTATGTCAGCAGACACAGATAAGAACCTCGGAAATAAAGAAATTGGCCTCCGTGAAGTCTCACTCAAGTTTTGAAAAGGGAAACTTAAGTGAAATAGCCTACGTGACTAATATCTGATTTTTGAGATTCTAAGGGACGAGTTTGCCTACCCTTCCTATTGTCAGACCCTTCAGTAACGGGATTTTAATTGCTGGAAAATTTCCCCGGACTGAGTGGCGACAGCCTGCCAAACACGTGCGCGGGCCGTGTTTGCCGCCGAAGAAAACTTAGCGACGGGCTGAGTCACGTACGCCATCGGTTCTCTCTGTCACTCTAATCCGCGCTCTTTCCTAAATCTTTTCCCTCTCACTTCTTCTCTCTATCCGTCCTTTTCCCACCACATAGACAGTCAGAACCGGGGAGCTCAACCATCAAATAACGAATGCAATCCAACGGCCAAACTTTCTCAAGTATAATTAATAAATTCTAATTGTTATTAACCGTCCTGAGGGCCATGATTTAATAAAATAAGGACAGTTAATATAATAATTCAAATGCATTAAAATAGTGTACATTTAAGAACAACTTCCTTTGGACTATCAAGTCAATAGTTAAGGTTAATAAATTAGTTATCAACAAATTAAGATAAATTAAATATGAAATAGGACGATTGTTCGGGAGAGTTATGACTACGTAAAACATACAATATATTCTTTTAAAATATTAGGTATTAATTGTTATTAACAATAACAACCTAACTCTCGTCCTATTTGACCTAGCTCCATGATTCCTTCGGAATCATGAAGGTAGGATAAAGTTAAGTATAGGGTTTCATTTTTACGAATTTTAGACTTTTATTAATATTTTAATTTTCAAATAAAATAAAATTACGACTTCGTTGTCGCTCTCGCAGCCAATCGGCGGGCTCGGAACGTGTCCCCACTGCCTCGGAACACCGCTCGCTCGGCTAGAGAGAGTCAGGAGCGACCGAAACTGACAGTCGAGTTATCGAAACCACCGAGATCGTCACGCGCTTGACACCTCTCACTGTAACGCCTATTTTACCAAAGAATAAAGTGAAATTACGAGTTCACATAACGGAGTTTTCCCTGATATTGAGTTGTTCGGTTCCTAGTGTCTCATCTTCAGCAGGACCCCCGTGTAACGTTTGCCTCGAAGCTCCGGATTAAGTGTTTTCTTTTTCAGTGTGCCGGGTAACGCGAACCAGCAGTGTGGACAGTGTGGTGTTAGTGAAATCAACGGGTAGTGTACGGAGTGCAGACGGCTCAAAAGAGCTGCTGAGGTCTCCCAGGTATTAGGTACATTAATTACCCTTGAGTCGCAAATCAGGCATCAAAACCCTTGATGACAGGGAGCATTGAGAGTGTGCAGGGTAAAGGACGCACTCGACGTCGACGGGAGTCGCGTCGCATCGGGGCCGCTTTTGCCGCCAGATCAGCGGAACTTTGGGCCCAGGAGGATCCAGCGCGGCTTCGGGAAACGCGTGACGTCGACGGCCCCGAAGGGCTGCGGAGAGGTCATTTGAGAGGAAACTTCGGTTCCCACAGACGGTCCCGGAGGACTGCTGACGGGGAACCGCGCCCTGTAGCCACCATCAACGACGCTCGCGACATTCTCACCCGAGGTAGAGACAGACGCCCCCAGAAGACGGCCGAGGCGCGCCGCCAACATCATCGGGACGAGCAGCAGCGGCGGGCAAGTGTTTCGCGCCACCAGCGAGGGCGTCGCCATCTCCGGGAGGGCCAGACGGGCCGTGTGGTTGCCCACCCCCTACGGCACGGTGCGCAAGAAGGCGCACGATCCGACGAGGTAGCCGGTCCATAAGGTGTAAGCAGCCGACCGGTATCGAGGGAGGAGGACGTGGCATATATCGAGGAACAGCGCAGAACCGAAGCGGAGTGGGTCCGACGGGCGGCTGCCTCTACGAAGCGCCATCGTGAGCAGGTGGAGGAGGTGCAGCAGCAGATCGCCCGAGCCAAGGCAGCCCTTCACGATAAGGAGAACCGCGCGCCGGGAGAAAGAAAGGAGGCGCCTTTGAAGGACGATACGCGGGGTAGCCCAAAATACCCGCTTGATCTCGCCTCGGAGGAAAACAGCGGCAGCTCAGAGAACCAGCCTTCGAACCCAGGCCTGTCGGAGGAAATAGGACGCCTGTTGGAGAAGAAGAGAGGACGTCCGGACACGCTCGACCCCCGTCACCGAGGACCCCCGTGGGATCGGACGACACTCGTCGTCTTGCCGGTGCCAAGTTTCATCCGCGAGGGGCGGTACGCCTTTCCTCCTGCCAACCTGGGAAGAGCACCTAGCAGCGGAGGACCCATCGTTGTGGACTGCCCCAACACATCGCCTCGTCCACGGGGCCTACTCGCACCCCCGACGTCGCCCTTACCTTCGCCGGGCGAGTTCATCCGTACCTGGGCCCGTACCATTGCAGGGCCGCAAATCGTCAAGGGAGCGCCGGGACCATCATCCGTTGGCACACCGAAATTAAGGACGCCGCCGAAAGCCAAGCACGCTACCCCGGCGGAGGAGAGCCCAGATGCCGACGTCCTGATTTTGTCAGCGTGTGGCACCCCAGAGCAATTCCCGCCGTCCCTTTTGGGAGATTCACCGGATCGGTTACCAGGAACTTCGAAGCGCCGCCTAGGCGCACCTACGTTTTTAATTTTTCATGAACAATTGTAATCCGTGACTAAAAAAAAACAAAAAAAAACAGGTCCTCACCTCTCTTTCCTCGCCTCTTCCCATCCTGCGCTCCCAAGCATGTACCCTCCCTCCTAAATCTCTCCATCTTCAACGCTTCCCTATCTCCCCCCCCCCAACAAAAACAATATAAAAGAACCGTCTCTTCCTAACCTGCGCTCTCAAGCATTTATCCTCCCATCTAAACCCCACGCCCTCTACCAACCTACGTTTCTACTCCCCCATCAGGGCTTTACTTCATAGCCGGGGTAGAAAACAACATAGCTTTAACTATCGAGCCTTACTGTAGGAGAAGATAGATATAAACACACGAACTCCAAGGAGATGAGCTCCAAAGATACGAGTGTCCTGACTCTAAAGGAGCCAGTGGACTTCTGTACCCTCTACCTCTGCTCTATTTGAGAGTGGGGCGCGCGCGAGTGAGAACTGACTTTAACTCGACGGGCGCCTGCGCGCAGTAGGCGTGTGTGTGTCCTCACGTATTAACCCCGCAATCTAAACGTCGAAGGAGTGGGAGCGCCTTTCACGCTGGTATCTTTAAAGTTGCCGAATCCCATGCTTCGCGTATCTTTGAATTTCGAGTGTATTGTTGAAAATAATAATAAATTCTTCAGAGAATTGAGTTGAAGAATTTAAATTAATTAAAATAAACTTCACTTTCATTAAAAAGGATCTAAAAAATGAAAAATTTCAAAGAAAACACAAATTTATAGCATTATATTAAGATAATATTTTTAAAAAATTATTTAGCAATTATTTTTTAACATAAATTAATTATTATCTCACTTTGCCAGGTTGTCAAAAAGTAACAAAAAATACTAAATATCGAGCTTTACTCTATGTGGAAATACTTCTAAACAAAAAGAATTTTTTCAAACAATTAGGTATGTTATGTTAAAAAAGTGGTCAAAAAGTCGTAAATTTGAGAAAATCCGCAACTTTCTAGCATTATTCTAGGATACAATCATCAAAAATAATAATAAATTGTTGAAACAATTATTTATTTAAAATCCGATTAATTGCACAACTGCACTAAAAGTAAATTTTTTAGGGCTTAAAATTGGTCGAAATTAGTGAAAATCCAAAATTTTCGAATTTTTTGCTCAACAGTTTTTTTTTATTCGACCTTGTATTTTTATTTGAGGCTGAATTTTTCTAAGTTGGCTACATAGCATTTAGAATTGTTTTTTCAAGCTGTTGAGTTGATATTTTTATCATTTCAACGAGATTTACATGTTTCACGTAAATACTAAAGAGATGTTAATAACGATGACTTCAAAATTTTTATTTGAGAATGTCTATTGTAGAAACATGCTTTTGAATTTACAAAAATAAATTTTTGGATAAAAATCTAATTTGTTTATAAACAATTTCAGATTTTTTCTACTCATACAAAATTTTTCATCTTACGTTCTTCAGGAATTATTTTGGGGAGAAGCGCTGGAATAAATATGATTTAATTTTTATCATAGACATTGATATTTGATTGTTATTAACTTTTACAAAAACAATTTGCAAAAGAAACTTTAAAAAATCTTTTATCAATGTCTTTGATAACAATTACTTCGTATGTCTTCCATCGTTTCTCTCCAAAGGCAATGTAGAACAACTTGAGATCAATCATTTTTTATAATTAGAAAAAAATGGTTATTGTTTATGAACAAATGAGATTTTGGCTAATCAAGTTCACTTCTGTATGATATTTTGTAAGTATCTTTTAACATAAAAACTATGTAAAGATCAAGTCAAAGACTTTAAAAAACAATTCCAAATGCAAAGTAGTCAACTTAAAAAAATCTCGAGCAATACTAAAGCTCTTTTCGAGTCAATTTTTTTGTCTTCGCAAACTTTTTTGTTCTGTGGCATTGTTTTTTCCACGCTGTAATTGAAAAGTGCTAAATAAGCTGAAAATTTTGAACAAAAACACGATTGTCAAAAATTATTATAAGGGAAAATTGCTTAAAAATATAGTAAATGTCTAGACCAAAATGATTGCTCTCTTTATCTTCGAAAAAATTCCTCTCTGACTCCTCTGGTATTCAAACCCGGGAATTTGTTTCATTATTTTCGTATCGCAAAACACTCTCTGAAAGCGAGTCTAATTAGACTGATTTACATTTACTGTTGCAAACCACACACTTGTAAATCACAAAGTCCCAATCATTGTCGGAAGTTTTTATGAATAGGATAAAACAAACTTTCGGTAAGAAAATCAGCAATCAGCTGGTGCACAAGAATGTCACAATTGTCACAATAAACTAGTATTTACCTTCTCTTGAGGTTTAAAAATCCGAGTTCTTGGATTTCTTGCTTCCCAGGTGACCAGGTACTTGACCAGGCCTTAAAAACAAATTCAGTGTATTATTCTCGATCGTCGACGTTAAAAACCCAATCAGCAGCCATATAGTCATTTAAATCTTCTCAAGTGTTCTGACTGTTGACTTTATACTTCTAGGTACATCAAAGATCCAACTACAGTTTGCTCCACTTCCTTGCTAAATTTAGAATTTTCTTCCATCGTTGTTATCATAAGCTTTGAGTATAGCATTCCGAACTTGTTTAAGGCATTGTCGTCGTATTTCTTCTCGCAAAAAAAGACTGATTTTGCAATTGAATCTTTTTGGAATTCGATTTTAGGTAAACGCAGTTAACGTTGTTCAGTTGTTCCGGGCCAAGGCTTTGCAGAAGCTGATCGAGCTTTTTAAATCACAGCCTACTTGACTGCTTCAGAACGTATATTTATTTCTGAATAAAATAAAGCAGGGTCTTCGTGTCCTTTATTTACAAAATTGTTAGCTTGTCACATGAAGATTTATTTGTTTAAAGTTACCATTTATGAGTGCCATTACTACACAGAGTTTAATTCATAACAAGATCTAATTCGGCTGAAGTGACCACAACCATTAATAATGGAATTCTGTCTTGGGGAGGACATTAAATTTAGTTTTTATAGACTTTTCTCATTCTCTTGCAAAAGGCTCGGCTCAATCTTTCATAACTAAAGAACTCGGTGGCTCTTCTTAAATAGAGTTGTCCTATCTACGGTTTCCATCTCAACCGTGTAGAATTGTTTGCGTTCTATGAAGAAAGAGTGACAGCTGATATTAATAATAAGGAACTGGTATTCAATGTGTAATTAACTTTCCGATTCAACCACCCTACCCAAGTGCCCGTATCGCAATCAGCTTATGGGCCCAGGACACTTTCCGACACAGTTTAAAAGTTCCTTGTGTGCCTGTCAAAAAAGAGGTCTCATAGACGTGCCACCAAGGGTCTACTCTCTGAGAAATCTGGAAAAATCTTAGAACTATAAATGTGGTTGTCGATATTCAATTCTTAAGAAGAGTTTTAATATCTGGTTGAGATTTCAAGGAGTTCTAAAATTTCCGACCCTGATCCACATTTGGTGCAAGATTTTCAAAGTTTTTAAAAGAATTGCAGATTGCTGAAAAATTTCTAAGTGTCCCTTTAAAAGTTCTCTTAAGATTTTGAGCGCAGCAATCTGAGATTTTTGATATTTCTGAAACCAACACCGCAGCTGTGGAATTTCAGGGTGATTCAAACAAATTAACGAATTCAGGATTATTACGATGTGTAAATGATAGAAGGAAAGCAAAAACATATTTAAAGCGCTTATTAATTACTTTCTTTTCTAGAGTCAAACTGAAGCAGAGTGTTTATAAAGTTCGTGAAGGACTTCTCGATTTTCTGATTGGATAAAAGTCACGCCAAAGATTGACGAACGATACGTTCTTTTCTGATGACTGAAAACGGTGCAAAGTATAAAGCAGGTATGTATCATTGATGACACTGATTTAATTATAAATTTAACATGGTTATAAAGACATGAAATTATATTGTTGGAGGATCTGTGCCATGCGTTCATCATTGCAGGATGAACTAGAATAAATGGCAAAGCAATTCTTAGTATGAATGTGGACGTATTTACCTGCTTCAACTTGGTCATGCCTGTCTGGTCAGCCGAGCTTGGAGCAGAGTTCTATTATTATTTAACTTAAAGTAAATTATTAATTTTAATCTTTTAGATATGAACATTATGGACAAAGACGAATGGAGAACAATAAGCGAGGGGCTACAACGAATGGATCAAGAGGATATAGAATTGGAGATACCGAGGATGACAATCCAGAAGAAAGTAATTCCAGAATTGACAGATGAAAAGGAGGAGAAAAGTTTAGTGGGTAATAATAGAAAAAATAACCACGAAGGAAGAAATGAGGATAATAAAGATCTTAACGCTAAAGGTATATCGATGATTCCAATAGCCCCATTTAAAGAGATACCGAAAATCAAAAGTGTAGAGAAGGTTAATTTATATAAGCTGACCTTAACTAAAAAATTTAATAAATTGAAAAATATTTCTCAATACAATGCTGGTAATATCTCTTCCAAAGATATTGAAACAAATGTCCTAACGAATGGAAAGATATTGAACACAACGGTGAACGAGCAAGTAAAATTGTTGCCAAATGCTACAGAAGAAATGATTATTGGTGGGCAGGAAATAATTGAACGAAAACAATGTGAAACTGATTTAACGCCTGTGGCAATTAGAAGACAACTATGTAGTATAGAATACGTTCCCGGAAAGGATAAGGCCTCGAAATTCTGTGATAAGTTTGAAGAGGTCATTAGAAATTTTGAAAACTTGCCTAAAACTAATCCTTTCTCTGATGAAGAAAAGCGAGATGCGTTTTATAATGCCATTATGGCAACATTTCCAGAGGGACAAGCCGTCGAAATCATGAGCAAGAATAATAGGGGAAAAAATCTAAATTTTGATCAACTAAAGACATTTTTTCTCCAGGCGGAAGCTAATAAAAGCCAAGGTGACGAGAAATGTCCGAGAGCTGCTCTTATTTCTCAAAAACAATATTCCAATGAAAAAAGCTTTGATGATCATGATTATGGTTATTTTGAAAGAGACTGCCCTTACAAAGGCAAAGTGTTTGAAAAATGTTACAAATGTAATGAATTTTCAACACATAAAGCCACAGCGTGTCCGGAAGAATTTGGACAGTTGAAGACAAAACCAAGGGCTGGACGAGGTGGAGAATTGTTTAACAGACAAACAACGGGTTTTAAGAGAAATTATTCTGACCAAAAAATAGATAGCGAAACGAAGAAAGCAAAGGTTATAACTAATACAAACAGCAACATTCCTAACTATAATGCTACAAATAAAAAAGGTGGATAAGTGAAGTACAGTTAAACAACAAGATATCGAATCCTATGCTATTTCAGCTAATTCCCTAAAAGATAAAGGTAAGAAATATGTAATAAATGCACACAGCGATTGCTTGAAATGAATAAGCAAATAAAGTAATTTTCTAATAATTTGTAATAGCGTTGCTCAAAATAAACTCTCATATAAATAAAAACTCATCAGCGGACTTGGAAACGGAGGGAGGGGAGAATAATAGAGGTAGCTCTAAATGACAATAGAGCACTTAAAAATTAAAATCATTTTTCTGAAGAAAGATGTTCTCTTCTGGCTCCGCTGGGATTTGAACCCAGTTCTTTCTATCACAGGTCGGGTGTTTTAACTACTATGGTACTAGAGAGACCGATAGAAAAGCCTGTTTAGAAAAATATACGCTTTCTTTATCAAGGTGTTATTTTTTATACACGTGTATTTTCCGAGGAATTTGTACTATTATAGGAGATGGTATCGATCCTTCAGTGAAATTGTAAAATCCACTTCATCGATCTAAATTAGCTTCTCAAAGAACACAAAATTCTTAACGTCCTTTCAGACTAGATGGGGCTATGAATTAATCAGTAATCGGAAGACCTGGATTCGATTCCCAGCGGAGCGAAAGCAGAACTGCTTTATTCAGGAAAAATATTTTGATTGTACAATTAATTCATAGCTCCATCTAGTCTTAAAAGACATTATGAATGTTCTGTTATTTGACGAGTTAGCGCAATTTCATAAATTTGATTTTTCATTTTCATAGTCGGTGAAATAGAACTCCACTAATTGATTGTTACAATCTCCAGAAAGCCTGTATTTTTTGAAAAAGGGTCCTCTATCGATCTCTCTAGTAGCATAGTGGTCAGATCATCCGACCGGTAATAGAAAGACCTGGGTTCGATTCCCACCGGAGCGAAAGGAGATCTTTTTTCAGAAAAAATGTTTTTTTTTTTAAATTAATTCATAGCTACATCTAGCCTGAAAAGCCTGAAAAGATTCCTTGGAGAACAGTTGAATTAGATAATGTAATATGAAAGGTTAATTTTACAACATTCTAAAAAAAGGCAAATTGCGAGGGTACTACCATGATTTAAATTAATTGTAGAAACAGTAATCAACTTTATACTTGTGCTTTCTTTTTTCAGATTATTATGCTCATCATTTTAAAAAGATGGGACATACCCGTTGCTTACCAATCATGCTGCTTTATGGCGAGTACGTCACTTATTTGGATGCACCTAGCACTAGAAAGTATACCTAACCTCAAATAAAATAATAATTAATTAAGTTATCTTTAATTAATATGTATAAAAAAAATGATTGTTGATGCTAATGTAAGTGTTTAGGAATTTAAGATTTCTTAGCCCCCTTCAACTTATAAATTTGAACCAGCCAGAAAATTTGAATTCAATTGAAAATCAATTTCCGGCTGACATAACGCAGTTTCAGATATCCAGAATGCAAAATATTTTAAGATTTTTTATTTTTCAGAATACCAGAGAAAATATGATGAAATCAAATTTTTAATTGACATTTTGATTATGTATTAATAAGAAACTAATTATAAAAATACATTAAAAACACGTTTTAATAACATGAATTTCGGAATCAAGAATTAGAATAAAAATAAGACTTCTTACTCAACTGCGCATGCGTCGAACTCGGTATCTAATTGGTTGTTATTCGCACGCAATCTAAAATAATGAAAATGTCTATTGGATCGAAATTAATAAATCCTAAAAAAATTATATTCTATAGCTAACATGTTCAATAAAATCAGTTCTTTAAGTTACTTGAGTAAAACATTTCTGGGAATCTTTTTGCCAAAAAATTTACAAGAAGAAAACCTTTTTTTTTGAAACCCGTTTACGTGCTCTTAATTATCTTAATTTTAACTTAAAGTACCCTAATTAAAAATTCTAAATAATGAGGTGGTACTCGAAAGCAGAGCACCATTCGCTAGTTACAAGTTTTTTGAAGTGAAATCTTCATTCGCGAACTTCATAAATGTATTATAATGAGCCGGATCGGGTTCCGACCGGGAATACCGAGCTGGCTCCGGTCTGGGCATTTATTTCATCCATGATCTGGCCCCAATCAGGATGCCGGATCTGACCTGTTCTGGCCCCGATCGGGCCCACATCGAATTTTCTGCACGGACACTGTTCTTATTCTCCTTATTTATATGTTTTGTAACTAAACGGTTGGATTGAGGTTCAAAAATTAAACACCTTCTGCTTTCTTAAAATTAATATTAGTTTAGTATTCTCTACAAAAATATTAGATTATAATCTATACTAAGGCACTTTAGTTTTATAATCTTTTATCTATATTTATATCTCTAATGTTTATAGTGTAATTTGATTGAGTAAAACAAAATGTGAAATGGATGTTCAGAATGTTTCATATTATTATTATATTGTATTTTGATAGTGCGTTATAGAGAAAAATAAAAAAACTTTAAACGGAAATGTGCGAGAGATTTTTCTTTTTTTTTAAGCAACACGACGTTTTTCAATAATTGCAAAATATGCTCAATAGATATATGAACTTCGAGGGATTTTTATTAAAAAAAGTGACCCTCTATCTTCCCACCAACATTTTAAGCTCAAAATTAAAATCTTTTATCGGTCCGATTTCGAGATAAGGCTTTTTTCTACCATTTTTGCGAGTTTTAGAGGAAAAAGCCTAGTAAAAGTGTTTCAAATTGCCTTTCTTTTTTACATTTTCTTAGACAAACCTACTTAAATCGCAAAATTAAAATATAGGGTTTGAGCCCTTTTCCAGGTAAGGCCCCTTTTTATGCAATTTTTGCGATTTTTGCTGGAAAAAGCCTAATGAAACTCTTCCAAACCCCTTTTCTTTTTTACACTTTCTCAGAACAACTTACTCCAGTCGTAAAATGAAATACGCCTTTTGAGCCCTTTCCCAGGTAAGGCCACTTTCCTGCCATTTGTGCAAGTTTTACTGGGAAAAGCATAGCGGAAATGTTCGAAATTGCCATTTTTTTTATATTTTATCAGAATAACTTATTTCAGTCCCACAATTAAATGCGCCTTTTCAGCCCTTTTCCAGGTGAGGCCCTTTTTCTGCAACTTTTACGAGTTTTACTGGAAAAAGCGTTGTGAAAGTGTTCCAAATTGCCTTTCTTTTCTATATTTTCTTAGACAAACTTATTTCAGTCGCAAAATTAAAATATGGGTTTTGAGCCCTTTTCCGGGTAAGGCCCCTTTGCTGCCATTTTTGCGAGTTTTGCTGGGAAAAGCCTAATTAAACTGTTCGAAATTGCCTTTATGTTTAACATTTTTTCAGACAAACTTATTTAAGCCGACAAATTAAATACGCCTTTTGAGCCTTTTTCCAGGTAAGGCTCCTTTGCTGCCATTTTTGCAAGTTTTACTGTGAAAAGCATAGTGAAAATTTTCCTAATTGCTATTCTTTTACATATTTTCTCAAAATGACTCATTGTAGTCACAAAATTAAATACGCCCTTTCAGCCTTTTTGGACCTCGAGCCCCTTTTTAGCAATTTTTGCTAGTTTTACTGCGAACAGCCTAAGAAAAGTGTTCCAATTTGCTTTTCGTTTTTACATTTTCTCATAAGAACTTATTTCAGTCGCAAAATTAAATACGCTCTTGTAGCCCTTTGCCAGGTAAGGCCCTTTTTCTGCAAGTTGCACGCGTTTTACTGGGAAAAGCATTGTGCAAGTGTACCAAATCGCCTTTCTTTTATACATTTTCTCAGACAAACTTATTTCAGTCGCAAAATTAAATGCGCCTTTTCGAACCCTTTTCTAGGTAAGGGCCATTTTCTGCAATTTGTGCGATTTTGGCTAAGAAAATCCTTTTTAAACTGTTCCGAATTGCCTTTCTGTTTTACATTTTCTCAGACAAACTTACTTAAGACACAAAATCAAATACGCTTTTTGAGCCCTTTTCCAGATAAGGCCCCTTTGCTTCCATTTTTGCGAGTTTTGCTGGGAAAACCATTGTGGAAGTTTTCCAAATTGCCATTATTTTTTATATTTTCTCAGAATAACTTATTTCAGTCCCAAAATTAAATACACCCTTCCAGCATTTTTGGACCTCAAGCGCTTTTTCAGCAGTTTTCGCTAGTTACACTGCAAACCGCTTGAGAAAAGTGTTCTAAACTGCTTTTCGTTTTTACGTTTACTCTTCTTTATTCATAATGTGTCCCCTAAGGGTTTACAAGACTTCCATTCCATACTACTTACATAATAAACAGAAAGAAAATTTCTACCTTAATATTTACAAATATTTACAACTATTTACACAATGTCTTATA
>JAAAKG020160205.1:0-29453 GCA_010014905.2 Druon quercuslanigerum | reverse complement strand
ATTATGCGCAGGAATCTCATGTCGATCGCGTTGATTTTACTCTTATCTTTTTCTTGATATGTCCATGTCTCGCTGCCGTATAGTACAGTTGCTACAAATATGAAATTATGTATTTCCATTCTAGCCTTATTTATTATATTTTTACTTCTTATAAAGGGGCCTGCTCGACCAATAACCTTCTTACCTTCGTTTATGCGTTTATCTAACTCCTCATTTATCTTTCCGTCCCTAGTGAATAAGCTATCGAGGTATACGAATTTATCAACTTGTTCAATTCTCTCATCGTTCAATACAATGTTGCATATTGTTTTCTCACTCTTTTCTTTGAAAACCATAGTCTTTGTTTTTTACGTTAATTTTGAGGCCCATGCTCTTAATGCTTGTATTCAATTTATTCAACATTCTTTGCAAAGCTTCGATAGATTCTGCCATGACCACCTTATCATCTGCGAACGCTAACCCACGTACCCTTACTGTTTCGAGATCCACACCTTCTTCGTCGAAAAGTGCTATTCTTAAACACTTGTTCATAAATGGTATAAATAGCCAAGAAGACATAATGCATCCTTGTCTAACGCCTTGTATAATATCGAACCAGTCACTCAATTTCCCATTTACATTTACACTCGCTTTGCCACCCAGATATATTGCTTTTATAGCTTGTAGGAGCCATCCATTTACATAGGTCAACAAATGTACAGAAAACTTTTTTGCCCACTCTCAAACTCTTTTATGCGATTCGCCTTAAACTAAATATTTGATCTGTACATGACTTTCGCGGCATAAATGCACTTTGGACTTCCCAAATCTTTTCTTCTGTTATTTTCATAACCCTAGGGATAAGTGTCTTTGAGTATATTTTACTTACGGTACTTAATAAGCTGATCCCTCTGTAATTATTGCAGTCGCTTTTATCTCCCTTCCAATCACCTGCGACTTCTCCTACTTCGATGCATAGATTTATTAGGTGTCACATTCTATGTAGTATGTACTCTCCACCGTGTTTAAGCATTTTTCTCGATAGAGTTTTCTGAGGCATTGTGTTGTACATTGTATTTGTGGTGTCCTATATCTTTATTTCCGGATTGTCCCTAAAATGATCTCTAAAAGCGTCACTAACCCCGCCTTCCTCATATTGCATTTCCCCTTTGCTATTTCTCACGTTGACTGTAAGCTGCTTTCTTTGTTTTTTGGGAAGCCGCAATTTCATCATTCTACCATGCATCACCAGATATTCTTCCTACAACCGGGATACCACACACTTCGATCGCACATATAACAATGATATCCCGCAACATAGTCCGTGCGCCTTCTATATATCTTTATTCCGGTTTCTGTAGGTTCCTAATTTTGATTCGCCCCCTCATGACCCTTGTGTCTTTGACTTGCTCTCCTCAGTCTTTCATCCGCGACAACAAAGTCAATTATACTGTGGCTATTTCCTTTAAACCAGGTGTACATGTGGATCATTTTATGCCTACAACATGTTTTTGTAATAAACAAGCCATTTTCGAAGCATAAGCAAACTAATTTATCTCCGTTATAGTTTGTTCTTGGATCTCCAAAATTACTTAGTACTCTTTCTGTATCCTGATTTTAGATGCCAACCCATCCATTCATATCTCCTAGCAGAATTATTCTTTCACCATGATCGCAAATATTCATCGTATCATTCAAAGTGTACCAGAAGGCGTCTTTTACATCTTTGGGATCACCATCAACTGGCGCGTAACATGCTATGATAAATATTCTTCTGTTGCCTACTTTCATTCTAGCCCACAGCAATCTGGGAGATACGAAACCATGATCTCCCAGATGCTGCTTTGCTCTTTCATTCAGAATGAGACCTACTCCTTGTCTATGATGTGTTTCACTATCTACTCCTGACCATATTTCAAATCCGCCTTTTAACAATCCATTTTCTATTTCCCTACTTTCGCATCCCTTTTTCTTTGTTTTAGGTACACATAGAATGTCTAGTTTCCGTATGTGCATAGTTTCTCGTATTTCTTTTTACATGAGATTATTCACCCCCCTAGCATTCTATACACACAGTCTCCATTCATCGCCTGAAACTTGACCTTTACATTTTTCGTATGCATGCCTTTTGTCATGTTGATTACACGCTTTCCTACCACCTTTATGTAATAAGTTTATTTTACGAGTCTAAATCATGTTTAAGTTAAGTATCAATTCTTCATATGGTGGCAACTCTAGTTATAACGTCCGTCCCACCAAACTTCAGTTAATAAGGAAGGAATAGAAAGGGGAGGGGGTGAACCGAGAGAGTCGTCTTAGGTTGATGTTTTTATACTGAGAAGATCACCAGTCTTCAGCAGCGTTGCATTGGATGGGGGTATATAAAAAAATTTCTATGTGTGTCATAAAATTCCCAAATATTAAAAATACGGAATAATAACAAAAGTTATTTTATTCCAGCGAGCTTTAACAAGATTTTAGAATTTTATAGTAATTAATTATTTTGTAGTGAATAATATTTTATAGTAAATTATCAAATAAACTTATCGCGTCTGTTGAATATTCTAACTTGACACCGTTTAATTTTCGTGGTCAGAACTTTGACATAATTTAGAACGTAAAGAATACCAGTGTGTACGTGCACGGCTCGAGGAATACTAAATTTTTTTTGTCGAATGTTACCGGGCCGCTACATTTTCTTTTGTTTTGTTTTTTTCTTTCAATAATTTAATTTTTAATCTATTTCAATCGCTATTGTGGTTTTCCCGTGTAAACACACAATATGTGGGCAATAAAGATAATATTCAAAAAATGTTTTTAATTATACGGAACTTGTGTAAATTTTAACATTAGAAAGTAGTCGGAGTTAAAGGTGAACAGAAAATTTGTCCGCTATTGTTCTTAGTCCGAATAGAATATCGAACAGCATTAACAAATAAAGAAGGAGGATCACTTTTTATACTCTTACATTTTCAAATTCTGGTGAACTGTACCCTGTGTAAAATTTTTTAAACTTTTGAAATATTTTTAAATCCTTATGAAGTTTTTGAAATATTTGTAAAATGTTTCTGAATTTTTCTTGATGCGTTTGAAGTCACTGGAATATTTGAAATCTTTGTCAATTTCTTTGAAATGTACTAAACATTTTTTATCGTTTAAAATATTTGTGACCTTTTTCTAAAATCTTTTATATTCGCTTGAAATTACTGAAATGTTTGAAGATTGAATTCTTTGAAATATTTGTAAAATATTTGTTAATCGCGGAAAATCACTGGAATATTAAAAATCTTTGTGCAATCTTTTTGAATACTCTAAAAAATATGAAGTCGTTTAAAATCATTGAAATCTGGTGTGCACACCTTTTTTAAATCTGCTAGATCAGTAAAATTTTTTAATTTCAAAGTATTTTGAAAAGTTAATTAGCACACAAAAATGTATACTTTAGCTATTTATTATCTTTAACTTTGACCATGTAATATAAAAGTCTGTTTATTGCAATCTATAAAACAATTAGTAAAGTCTACAAAAAGAGCTTTCAAATCTCTTTACTTATTCTGTAATATAAAAATAATAATTATATCTTAATAAATAAAAAACTTTTAGTAGCACAGCTCATTTAAAACGAGATGTTTTTTTCCTAATAAACTGAAAGATTAAAATTACTTTTGACAGTTTATTATAACTAACTCTTTTAGAAAGATAAAAAATCAAATTAAACGTTGCCGTAAACGTCGCTAGACACTCTACTTTTTGATGTCATTTTACCGAAAATGTTTATTCTAACGTAATTATTTGAATTGTTTGCAAGAAATTATATAAACAACTGTCTATATGTGCTTCACTCAGTGATAACAAATCGAATTATTGACATAATTTTCAGCATGAAACCAGTCGAAGCAAGGCTTATCAATAAAATAATATTTATGCACGTCTATCACGCAATTGTTTATAAAACTTACTAATATAAATGCTAGTTATTGATTGAGTACGAAACGATTATATGAAACAGCCAGTTATCATCATTAAGTCAATCGCAGAATGTTTTTAAAAAATAAAATAATTTTTGTCCTAAAGAATATTCAAATATAACACAATTGTTTATACAGTTTGTTTTAAGATAATACAATTTTTGGACTTAGAATAAAACTCTCGAAGTGAAAAAATCATAATGTTATTCGCAGAAACTTTATGTGAAAAAATTGCTTTTATCCGCAAAAAATACGACTATAAAATAATTATTCTTGTAATTTGTTAATGAAAAGCATCTTTTGTGTTTAAATATTTTTTCACCTAAAATAAAATTGTCTTAAGTATTTTAAAATTATTTTCCATGTCGACAAAATACTTTATTTTGTTTAAATTCGATGGCGGTATATTTGTTTATAACACCTTCATATGGCAATAAAATGTCTCTTAAACAATTTATTTCCTTTTCAATTTTTATAGGCATTAACTATCAGTGATTTCTGGCATACTTAATTGACCAAAAACAGATCGTTATCATTTTAAAAATCGATCATTTATTCCGGCGGATGAAAATGCTTCTCATGTTGATGTCGCTGTTGTTTTAGATTCACATTATACTTATAGTAAAATAATAATAAACATTTTTTAAAATTTTATAATCTGAGAATTTGCAAGGTCCCACCACGTGTCTGAAAAGTTATACCTATTTATATATATCTCAATAATAATTTATCAGTGATCTCAACATTTAGCTCTTATGAAATTGATACAGAAAAGCTAGATGAAAGTGATATTTTTAGAATATAATTGGAACCTGAAAATTGGTATAATATAATAGTTAATTGAAAATAAAAATATTGAAAAAATATCCTGTCCAGAGAACACTACTAGCTACTATTCTTCTGGAAATTTGTTTGAGTACAAGACCTGATAGTACGAAACTTCTTCTATGAAACTCAGTACACTTATTATTTGAAGCTGGCCTTCTGAAAAAAAAAATTATTTAAATGTTTATAACAGTGAGTCAGAAAACTGCAAATACATATAATGGTCATTTTTTAATTAATCCTAAAAGTTTGACGCGTGCTAGTAAAGTTTTCGATAGCCTTAACTCAGGTATTCCTAAATGACAATATAGCATAACGTTCTTCGCGAACAATTTATTACTTAGTTTTTTGTTGCAGAGTGGAGTTCTGAGTTTTAGTGCTTGCCTGAATGTGTCCCTATCCCTCTCATTTCTCGTGATGGCCCTTCTTGTTCGCCTGATAGACAACATTCTCCTGTAAGGTCACATCTTGCCGAGCCTTTTTCTCGTGCCAGGTTGAGGTCTGCTCATGGCAGAATTGCTTTTCCCCTCTCTTTGGTCTTACGTGGACATCAATTTTGGTCTATTCGGCTTATTCATAACATAAATACGCATCAGGTATTTAAAATTCTCAGTTACAGTCCTAAAGTATTGTTAGATTGTAAACATTAAAAAAGTGTTTTTTACTTTGGTCTATTCTGCAGAAAATTCGGTAAGCTTTACATAAAGTCTATGTTGACGCTATTTTATTTGAAAGTCTTGTTACATTAGAAGAATTTTTTTCTGCATGTACAAGCCTACCTCCGTAAGGAAGAAGTTTAAAAAAAAATATATATATATAATATTATTTGGGATCTAACTTAGAATCAAAATGTTATGCGTAACTGTTCAGGACATCAGTTTGAAATAAAGATAAAAAATTTAAATTTAAACACAGTTTGTATATTTAGTAAGCCAATGCTGAAGAAAAAAAATACTTTTTTATCACAGAACGTAAATATTTATGTATTATTTGACATGAATATCAATTATTACGAATCTGTAACATAACAATTTCGAAATGTATGCATTGAACGTCAAATTAATGAAAGAAGGTCTTCAATTCAAGTTACGTTCTAGCAATGATATAATTACTTCTATATTTGCACAAACTTTTTAAAAAGGTTGATTGATATTATACAGATATCAATAATGTTATTATATATTGCATTCTGCAAGTTTTCTTGCATTATGGCATAAATATGAGTTTTGAATAAATGTTTATAATACAACAATTGTTTTATACATAAAAATAATGGTAAATATGATTATTATGGATTGTTACAGTTTTCTATTATTGTTAATACATGAAATGAAAGGATCATAAGCTCTCATACTTCTTGTTTAAATGCGTTTTATTTAATAAATTACTTAAAGTCAATAACGATATCAAGTGTTTAGACTAGTATGCTTACTCAAATATGTTTGGGATAAGAATTAAAACTTAGAATAATTTTTAAATGGGATTTGGAGAGTCAAAATCATTTTTTTGAAATTAAGTGGGTGTAATAATGAATGTATCGGTACTATGATGATGTCCAGAAGGCAACCGACAATTTGTTTTTTTTTTTACTTTTTGGTAAATTAAATTTTTTAAATTGTTTAATAAATTTTTGATGATTGAAGAAAATTATTTGATAAAAATATATGTTTATTTTATTTTAAATAATTAATAATATTGACCAAAAAAACTATTTTGTCATTGTTTAAACTTTGAGATTTTCTGTTTTAGGTATTTCATAATTCGTCAATTTTCTGTCGGGAATTTTCAAATACAATCATATCGTAAACTGTCGTGCAATTTCTTTTTTAAGAATTTTAAAATTCGGGATTTTTATATTTCAGCAATTTTATAATTTAAGGAGTATTATTTTTCTGAATTTTTCAGTAGTCTCCCGATAACTTGCCAAGTTTAAACTTGAATACAATTTTTAATACACATATCACATCGGTTAGAAATGTGTTTCAGTGATTTTTGTACAGATTTCTTACTACATATGATGGTGTTCAACGTTTCCTGGAAGATTCAAAAATATATTAATTTGACATAATTGTATACGCTCATGCAGCATAAAAAATATTTTACACATTTAAAAAGTTTAATACTTCTGGTTTAATTTTACTATTTCTTTCAGATTTTTAAGTAATGAGCGAGAATTTAATCTGAATCTAATTTCTAGAGATTCAGAAATGTGTGTGTAATAAAAAACGAAATTCAAAAAGTTTTCTGTTTGATATGGAGTTCGTACGGATTTTAAAATTACCAATTTTTTTTCAAATCGACAAAGGAAACAGGTAAAGACAAAAAAAATTTGATCTTAATTTTGTATTTAAAATTGAATTAAATGATTTTCGCCAAATAGAGCGAGATACGAAGAGAATTTATGATATTAAAGCTGTTGACTTTACGAAGACCTGTGTAAACGTTTTTTCAACATTTTGTGGTAGGAGCTATATTTTTTTCAGAGTATGAGAAATGATATTAGCATATTTTTAACAGCATTTCTGGTTTTCACCACCAAAAAGAATAACTAAAAATGCCATTTTTCAGTGAAACTGGGCAAAATAGAAAAAAAGTTGAATAGATAAAAATATTCAGCCCGAAAAGATCTACAAATTTATTTATAATTACTTTTTGATGGGATGCGCCGTTTTTGTTTCACTCAAAAAAATGGCATAGAAAATACAAAAATTTAGTTTTCGGAAAAACAACATAAAAAATAGCAGTACCTTTCTTAGTTATAATTTTTTATAGGATGCTTTCACCTAAATTTTTAAAGGCCTGTGCACAAATATGGCGGAAGTATAAATACTGACTTACGAATTAAGTCCCTGGTTTCTGCGGAAATGAAACGAAGCGGATGCGAGCGCTTCTGTTTGCCTCTCTCTCTCTCTCTGTGAATGTCTGTGTGTGAATAGAACGGCAGCCGTTCAACTATTTTCTACAAAATTAATCTTTTTTACGTAGAAATCTGAAATCCACTTTGCAACAAGATAAGGGTATTACCTTTTTCTTAACGCTAACAATCGACTAAGCAGATTATTGTATATTACATTGCATGTGAGACGTCTGTAACTTTAAGAGTGATGTATGATATTGTGTTCGAAAACATTCTGTTACGAGACAGCCATTTACCGAAATTTTGCCAGAATGACTTTATTTATGTCCACGGGTGTCATTTTGGTTTTTTTCAGGATTTTGAGTATATGAACATTCACAATTATGACATTTCGCGACGTAATTGTGAATAATTGAAGGTTTTGTGAATTGCACTGGTGACGATGAAAACATACGATTTGTGTCGGTGTCATTGGTTCGTGCTGTGTTCAGCAATTCTTTATGGCATGAGATTTGACACTGGTTTGTTCTAAGGTAAAGTTAGCATATGTCAAAAATTTTTAATTTCAAAAAGAACTTTTGGGTCTCTCGGTTCCAATTATGCCCCCCCCCCTCTCCCTCTTTAAATTAGTTTTGTGACACCGGCGTTATAACTAGACTATCCACTATATGATGAATCACTTCTTAACTTGGAAGTGATTTCGAATCGCAAAAGAAACTTATAGCATAAAGGTGGTAGCTGGGCGTACAATTGAAAGAATAAATTATAGAAACAATAAAATAGCTTCGGAAATGACTAAAACTTTAATTGACAAAAGGAATTGGCCTTTGGAATGCTAGGGGCGCTAATGATAAGGTAAAAGAATTACAAGAAACTATTTAGTTAAGACAAATAGATAATGTATACGTTTCTGAAACAAAGACAAAGTTATACGAAAGTAGAGATATAGAAACTCGCGTATTAAAAGACAGATTAGAAGTATGGTTAGAAGTAGATAGTGAAGTACATGGTAGACAAGGAGTTTTTTTCATGATGAATGAAAGGGCGAAGCAGCATCTCGCACATTATGGTTTCGCACCTCTCAGGCTGCTGCAAGTTAGAGCGAAAGAAGGAATCAGAAGATTATTTATTCTGAAATGAACAGATGGTTTGTGATAATAAGTGGGCTTCTTTCTCACAAAAACTTTGTTTAGGCCAGAAATAATCGACATGTACACCTAGTGCAAGAGAAATAGCCTCCGTATAATTGACTTTGTTAATACGGATCAAAAACTGAGCTAGCTAGTCAAAAATACAAAGTTGATGAGAGTCTCTGAATGCTATATTGATCGTCAAATTTTGGTCTCCAAAATAAACATAGGTCAGGGATGAATAAAAAAGCGAACCAAGGAAACGAAATAAACGCGAATTAAAATTAAGAACACATAGATTCAAAAACTTGAAAGGCGCTCATAAGCAAGAAAGATATAGATAATATTTTCAAGATAATATTTTTCTATGCACGATCGAAGTATGTGGTCGTGTGGTTGTAGGAAGAATATCTGGTGATGAATAGTGGGAAGGTGAAATTTAGGCAGCTGAGAAAGAAGACGAAAGCGTACAAGAGAACTTTTTACATAGTAGGTCTTAGCGACGAGGAAAGAAAAAGACGTGAAAATTATTACAGGCACAAAAGAGGTAACTCAAAAGGGCTAGTCAAGCAAAGTAAAGATAAAATCAAAACAGAAAAAGAGAACATGTAGCTAAAAGTTAAAAGTTAAAATACTTGTTTATAAATTTATTTTATCAGTTTATTGTTTTATTTGTGGCTATTTTAATAGAAAACTCACAAATTGTTCCTTATTGGTTTAAACTGATGTCATTAACTCCCACTTGCAACACTTTTTTTCAAATTGAATCAGTTGTTTCAACGAATGTCTTTTACATTTACTATTTTAAAATTATTTCGAAGTACATAATTACTGCCTACAGGAGTTTCGTTGAGCTCAAGTGGGTCCAATTCGCTAACCTCACCGCTGTACATATTTATCTTTGCTCGCCTTTTAATGATACTTTTTGTATATATTCCACGAAGCTTGGTATTATTACGCTCGAATATCGCAAGCACATCACCAGTAGATGTTGCTAAAACATTTTGCTCCTCGGTTGGAATTGGCCCAGGGGCACTGCATGCTACTTTTAATTGAAGTGGTTTATCGGGAGGAAAAGTGTAACGGCGAACTTCGAATTGCTGATCAGGATTTTTGAGGGGAATCAGGCGAACATTTTGAAGTTTAATTCCATATACGGTTGATGGGAGGGAAGAAGAATGCCTGGCAGGAGGAGATCTCGACCTGGCATGAAAATAAGGGTCAGCAGTAGGAAACCTGCCAGAAGGAGACCTCGGCCTGGGACGAGGAAGCGGCTCGGCAGGAGAAGAGCTAACAGGAGAAATGTGATTGTCAGAACAGTCAGAAGTTCTTGAATTAGAAGCGTCAGGGATAGGCTCGCCATTAGGTAAACAGTCAAACTCTGAACTCCACCCTGCAGCAAGAAGTATACACAATTAAATATAACCAGAATAATAAAATTGCAAGAAAATGTTGGATCCGTAAGTACAGGGCTAGTTAACATTTGCTTAAGTACTCTTATTTCTTCGATTGATGGTAGCTTATATTGCGCGATTGACTACATGTGTACCTTCTAGGTACACGTAGGGTCGATGGTTTTAATTCCCCATGGTATAACAATTTCTCTTGAGCCAAGGGGCCAGGGGAAGGGAGAAGAGGTAAAAAGCTGTTATATGTTAATAAAAAATTCATCCTCGTCTCATTATAATCTGACTGTTATGTTATTATTATAGTCTGTAACCCTGTAACTGAAGGAATATTCTCCTGCTTCCTAAGATTAGATAATAAATGCTAGACATTATCTTAAAATTTTAAGCGTTTATCTTATTATTATTAGATATTCACGTAGCATATAATTCAGTTTGAAAAAACAATTTTAGATCTTCATTTCGTGAAAGCTAATATCGAATTAGTTGTTATTTACTATGCAATTCATAAAAAAAACTTTAGTGTCAAAAAGTTCAAAATACAAAATGTGCAGTTCTATATTTTATTTTTTTATTTTAGGCTTTGCGATTTTTTAAACTTGAATAAACGTTAATAACAAATAGCCTAAGAAAACTTATTATAAATTATAGCTATATTATTACATTTACCAATAGAATGGAATATCACCGCTAAGGATATTACGATAGTATAAAAAATCGCCATTTTGTAATCACAAGAAAAACTGATTAATCTTTCAATTAAAAATATGATGAACCCTGTAACTAAAGAATATTCTCGTGCTTCCTAAGATTATATAATCAATGCTAGTCTTTATCTCAAAATTTCAAACGTGAATCTTATCATTATTATATATTTACGTAGTATATAAGTCAGTTTAATTAAAACAATTCTAGATCTCGAATTCGTTAAATCTAGTATCGCAATTATTTAATGTTTTAAGTCAAATTAAAGTAAATTCTACACAATATGTTTAAAAAATTGAAACGATGGTGTATACACTCTTACATTTGCAATAAAATTTTTCAAGAAATATGCAGAGGTTAAGTTGTCTAAAAAAGCATCATCTTGTAACGTTATGCCCAAACGCTTTGCAGAGCAGAATATTATAAAGGCATTTTTTTGATTTTTTTCAGAATGTCGCTTTATCTGATAAAAGTCATTTCATTGGCGTATTTAATATATCTATCTGATATCTTTTTTCTTTTAAAAACGTGTCGTAATTCTAGCCTCATGCAATCCTGACATTAATTCAAAAAACAACAAATATTAGTTACATCAAATTTTTATCAATATAGAAATTTTTTACTAATTGTGTGCAGCTAATTTGTGTTAAATACACAATTTTAACGACTTATCGCTGAATCTCAATTTTTATCTGTATGGACGTTAAAAATTATTTTTCAAAGAAATGATTTTGATGTACGTACTGCTAAACGCCATTTTTATCGCCAGGAAAGGAGATAAGATTTGCAACAAAAAATAACCACGAAAATGTCACATATTCATCCTTAGTAAATATTTATATTCTTATTTTAATTAACACATTTTATTACTCAGTATATGTGTATTGTCAAAAAGATTTCACCTTGAGAACCTCTCATCCTTTAATGATCTTTCGCAATCTGCTTCAGCAAAATTATCGCATTCTTCAAAAAATTAGCCTATCCTCAGGTATTAAAACAAATTTAGACTATGGATTAATCACTGTCGAAAACTGGTGTTGTTATTCCTCCCATGATTAAATTCCCAATAAATCTGATTATATCCTTTAAAATCCCTTTAATTAAGCAGAAATACTTCTAGGAATCAGGTAGCTAAGCTTGGGCTAAGCAGTTTGATAGCTGCTAAGAATTAAAATTGTAGGACTGATAGAACTTGTAATTTTACAATAAATGGATCCAAAAAGATTAAAACAGTGTTTTTCTAGTATATCTATTACTTTCTTTAAAATAAAAAATTATCCAAAGGTTTCGCAATTAAGTCCAACGTGATAATAAAATAGAACTTCTGTTAGGGTTATAATTTTTTTAAAGGAACAAAAATGAAATTTTTTTAAATTCAGGCGAATTTTATTTAAAAAAATCTTTGTTTTGTTTTATTCTTTTTAAGCAAGTGGATTTATATAAATAACAAAAGAAAAAAAATTCTGCAATTCCAAAGCACGCATCCCCCTCTGTAAGGGTTCAAAAGTTTTGACCGCCCACTTTTTATATACATTTTTCCGACTACATTTTTTTAGGAAATTATTGGTTATCTAAAAATTTTTGACCCCCCACTTTTTACATAAATTTTTCCGACTAAATTATTTAGGAATTTAGCGGTTACCTAAAAATTACGTAAAGCGATTTAGGGTAGGGGAGGATTTGGTAAAATCATCCTGTTTGTCCTGTTTGAATCTGAAGGTCTCGAATAGAATGTGCTAGACATAGGCTCGCCATTAGGTAAGCAGTCAAACCCTGAACTCAAAACTGTAACAAGAAATATTGTCTCATTAATTTTTTCAAAAAAATACAAATGGAAGCATACATGAAGGAAAAATTCATCCTCGTATCATTAAAGACTGTCTGGCATGCTATTATTATATCATATTATATCTTATATTATGTCTTATATTATGTCTTATATAACGAAATTCATCTAGATTTTCTGTTTTATTCTCATTAAAGGTAATTTTCGACGAAGGGGAGCGCGAGGTTGAAAATTATGGGAAAAATACGGCCAACTTGACTGGTGTAGTGACGTCCTTATTTGGGACTTGGCTCTCGAGTGAAGCGCATCAAACAGCTTTCTCGTGTCAGCCATGACCCACGTGTACAAAATGAGCTGAAATTTCAGTGCAAAAGTTGTAAAGTATTTTTCAATTTAAAATAGTGTCTTGCGACGAAATAAAGGTGTTTCAGTGAAAACAAAAAATGTTAGCATAAAATTTTGCTGTGAAGCAGGTGAGACTCTTGCGTGATTATTGTATGTGTGAAACTTTTGACATGTGAGAAACAAAGCAATATTATGGTAGATTGGAAGAAAATGAGCAATTAGAAAATGACTCTGATACTCACAATATGACAGCTGATACGGAAAGAACCTCAAAAAGGCGTCGAGTGTCATCAGAATCGCGAGATAGTAAGTATTCATTTTAGAATCCTACTAGGAAAAGTCAAGGGAAGTCAAAAATAGTTAGACGTTTTGACGATTTCTGAATATTCTGTATTCAACCAGAATTTATTTTTTTTTTAATGACACAAATTTCAATAAAATTGCAAATACTAGAAAATGTTAATACGTATGTGTTAATGCCAATGCATATGAATAACTGTAATAGTAATATAAATTAATTAAAATTAAACTTTCTTCTAAGTAGCTGAAAATAAACTTGTATGCATTTTTTAAAGATTTTTTTATTTAAGCGCATTTAAACTAGGTTTGAATGATGTAGGCTACATTCTTATATTTTAATATTGACCGCTGGGACGTATAAAGCAACAAAATTCTCCAGGCAGAAGTCGATTGCCAATTACAAGGTCACGTAATAGACGCAATTCTACCAGTCCACCCACTACTAATTGGAAAATCACTAGCTGCCCAGAGTTCATTCTAAATACTGATTTAACCAGTGACTACTTGACTGGTTCAGTAATATCTTTTAAAAAATATTCCGAAATAATTGAGAATTATTAGAATTATGTGTCTTAATTTTACTTTTTACTTATTTTGCAATTTATAAAACATTTTTCAGTGTTGCAAATTTGAAAATGCAAAGTGTGCAGTTATATGCTTTCGTTTTTTACTTTGCATTTTCAAATTTAAATAAAGGTTCGAAACAAATAACTTAAGAAAACGTATTATAAATTATAGATATATTAAAATATTCTATTCGCCAATGGAATGGAATATCACCGCTAATGATATGACGATAGTGTAAAAAGTCCCTATGTTTTAATTATTCTCCTGCTCCCTAAGAATAAATAATAAATGATATAGTCCTTATCTTAAAATTTAACGCGCCAATGTTATCATTCTCAGATATTTACGTAGCATATGCGTCATTCTGAAAAAACAATTCTAGATCTTGAATTTGTTAAATATAACATCGCAATTATTTAATGTTCTATGTTTTAAGGCAATCTGTTGCTTATTCGTTAAATGTATATAGCGTCAATTATAATGGCCCTTTTTGAAATTTGAAAATTTAAGTAAATTCTACAGAATATGCTAAAAAATTAAAACCTTGGTGTTTATACCTTTAGATATTTACTATTCTATCATCGAAGGCTTGGTGGAGCAGAATTTTATGGAAGGCATTTTTTTTAAAATAGACATTCGCAAAAAGCTTTTTACACGGGAAAATTCAGGGGCTATACTTGTATCATAGCACTCCAGCAGATCGTCTTTCAGTCGATCCGCTTACTTAAGAGTATTTCAATTTTTTCGGTCCATTGCTTAGCTCATGTCCTGATCGCCTACGCCAACTCAAGGAAATATGACATTGTTATCCGAATCATTGTCGGGACCAAGCCCTGCGCGTTTGATTGTCTTGAACCAAACTTACTACAAATATGATTAGTATTATCATTTTTGCTTCCACGAGCAGCCAGAGCAAGGAGTTCTCCTATTCTTGAAGTGTCCGTACAGAAACGTAAGGCTACTTTGCTTTGGAGTTAATTCTACCGGGGCGATCTCTGGACAATTGTCCGCGATGTCTTATTAATTATTATAATCATATTTATCAGATACACTCGGTATAGGGTGCCCCTACCCGCAATTCCAGGACGCGTCAGGTGGCTGTATCTATACATAAATCGTAAAGTGAATTTTCCTTCCAAACCTTCTTTAATTTTGTCAGAAATTCTGAGCCCAAGCTATAAAAATGTATAGCAGCACACTTTAATGATCCGCCCTATCCACATCCCTTTACCAAAAAACTTGTAATCTCTTATAATGATATTCAGATAGGTGTAATAACTAAAATATTATTATGATGAATTGCAAAGTGAAGAAGCAGTGAATAGGGTCTTATACTTTAGACAAATTTGGTTGAAGATCAATTCTTGAAAATTGTAATATTTGACTAAAGGAATTTTTTTAATCGATCAATTTAATTACACAGAACGATTAGAAATCATCAAAAGCTCGCCTTCCAGGAAAAGTTGATTATCTTTGCTTCACTCGGTACATGAGTAAGAATCAGATCTATTCTAACTTCGGTATCATTTTAGTTGCATATCAATATAATATTTTTGCACATGTTCTTTTAAAAATATTTTAACGGCGATGGTGACAGAAACTCAGCAGTATCAAACTGTCAATAAAAAGACGAATCCATTAAAGCGGCATGCGTCAAAAAAATTTCCTACACTATTTAAATATATGAAATCAAATATGACATTTTATTATTTATGTTCAATTTATAAAACGTAGTGGTTGTAATTGATTAATCACAAAATGAAAAATATAAGGTATATTTACTCAGTTTTTATTTAAATGTCTATAATATACTTTGTGGTTTTTAATTATGCATATGGTACTCAATTCGCCCATGGCAGTTACCTAATATTTTATTATCCAAAAATTCCAATTGAAAAACCTTCTAAATCGCAGTATTATTCCGTTTGAATTCTTCCATGATGGTCTTGTAATTGCAGAAACTGATTCCAATATGTTTTTAGATTAGGAAAATATAAAATTATTCGTACTGTCCTTATCAAGTTTACTGCAGAAAGTTAAGTGAAGCATGTCTTCACTAAACTATCGCAGTTTAAAAATCTTAATCTCTTTATAGCAAATGGTCGTTTTAAGGAGGAAAGGTAGCAACGTATAGAACTTGATGTCCAGAAAGAGCGCTTGAAGAATTTCTAAAACAAGGATTCAAAAAACACAGGATTAAGGATGTGGGGCATATAATGGACCCCTTGTTGATTGTCAACCCACACTGAAAAATGATTTGACATCATAGCTAAAATTTCCTAATTTTAAGTCTCAAGCTGATGAGCGTCCTGATTTATCTGTTAAAATCATTTTTATGACATGCATGACTTTTCTAATCTAAAAGATATTGAAAATCAATAAGTGTACTCCAATATATTTCCAGATGTTATTACAGTTAACGTGCGTTGTAAACCGACAGATATGATATTGGGAGTTCTTTAAATCTCACATCCTTCAAATCTTAATACATTTTTTAAGACTTTAATACTGTGTTATCCTCAATACATGATTTGTATTCGCACCCTCCTATAATCTTTGATTACCAATAACTTGTTTATTTGTAATCGAGGGGAAGTTATTGGCCCTGTTTATGGGCAACTTTGGATTCTTACATGAGAAGAAATTACGGCACAACAGAATTTGTTCAGATGTAGCATGGTTTTTTGCTGGGAAATGTACCAAGTCTCTCCTTATTTTCTTCATACACTAGTGAGTTTGAAATATTTTTAGCAAATCAATGTGGTAGAGATCATATCTGCAACAATATCACAAACATTAGACATTATAGAATAAAAGCTATTCTTGAATTTAGCTCGCTCACATGGAACTTTCGCTTGATATGGTTCGTGCGCCTTGTATGCCTGCCGTTCCATTCACACACACACTTCAAGCATCTGATTCATTTCATTTTCGTAGGAACAAGGAACTTAATTCGTAAGTCTGTCTTTATACTTCCGCCCCATGTGTGTACAGACCTTTTAAAAATATAAGTGAAAGCATCCTATAAAAATATGATAAATAAAAAAGGTATTACGCTTCTTTATGCCGTTTTTCCGAAAACTTATTTTGTATTTTCTATGCCATTATTTAAGAGTGAAACAAAAGCTGCGCATCCCATCAAAAAGCAATTATAAATATATATATATATTTGTAGATCTATTTTGGCTAAATAATTTTTTATTCATATTTTTTTGTATCTTGTACAATTTGACCACAAAATTGCATTTTTATTATTCTTTTTGATGTATAAAAGCAGAAATGCTGTTAGAAAATATGCCAAAATCATTGTAACTAATTTTAAATACAAAAGTAAATAACTTTTTGGTGATTATTTAATAATTTAAATATTTTCTGAAAAATATAACGTTTTTTGATTAAGGCTTAATATTTTAATTTATTTTAGTTAAATTATTTATTATTATTATTTTTATTTTTATTTATTAAAATTCAACATTTTTGCTTAAAATTCGTCAAAAATTCTTTAATTACACTTAAGAGTTTAACAATTTTGTTACAAATTCATTAAATTTATATTTACTATTCTAAAATTATTTGGGATTATCAAATGCGTTCCTAAGGGAGTTTCCTTGATTTCCTGAGGATTCATTTCGACAACCACACCGCTGAACATATTTATCTTTGCTCGTTTCGTAAAATGAGATCTTGTAAATATTCCACGAAGCTTTCTATTATTACTTTTTAATATCGCAAGCACGTCACCAGTAGATGTTGTTAAAACTATTTGCTCTTCGGTTGGCATAGGCGCAGGTGCAAAACGTGCTGCTATCAATTGGAGTGGTTTATCGGGAGGAAAAGTGTAACGGGTAACTTCGAATTGTTTTTGAGGATTGCAGTGGGGTATAAGCCTAACAAATCGAAGTTCAACTCCATATACGGTATCAGGGAGAGAAGAAGAATGACTGGCAGGAGGAGACCTCGACCTAGCAAGAGAAGAAGGTTCGCCAGGAGTAGAACTAACAGAAGAATGATGTCTGGTGAGAGAATCAGAAAGTCCAGAATCAGGAACATCAGGGATAGGATCACCATTGGGTAAACAGTCGAATTCTGAACTCCACCCTGCAACAAGAAAGAGAGCATTAAATCTTTCGTAAAATATGCAATTGGGAGCAATGATTTCATTCATATGTTCACGGCCAGCTGCCATAGTATTAAATAATCTTATTTCTTTGATTTGTGATGTAGGATATTCAAGACATGATAACTTGCGTACATTGTAGAAAAAAGCAGGGACGGCAAAGAAAAATTTTCCAGGGTATGAAGTTTTCTATCCAGCCTAGGGGAAAGAGGGATGAGAAGGAGGTTATTAAAAGTTAATATATTTAAAGGAAAAATCATCCTTGTTTCAGTATATAGAAAGTGTATAGAAACGGATTGGAATAATCTTCTATGAAGAGCATGTGAATGCATAGTTCCACCGATCCTAACGGTGATATATAACTTTGAAATGGTATGAGGCTCAGTATCATTTTGATATGCAATAAAAGTTAGTCAGGAGTATATTGACCAGGCGGAATTAACGGTAAGTTCTTGAGATAATTTGGATCTGCTTCGGGTTTAGATTATACTGTTTTTGGTGAAGGCTTATAGGGAAAGGGGCGAACTAGCAAATTCTAAAGTTAAAAATTTGTTATAGTGTAGGATCAGCATTTATGGTGAAGTCAAATAAGGTTTGAAAGAAAATAGCAATTGGGATGTAATGAAAAGTAAACTATATAAATTTTAAATTAGACGAGAGTATAAAATAGCTTTATCTTTTCAATTACAGAAAACCGTCTTAATGTATTAGTAAATAATTTTATGAACACTGTAATTAAAGGACGTTTGTGTCCTCTTTCAGATTTTATTATATATCCTACAATTGTTATCGTAAAGATTATAATTCTCTACTTGGTCTTTCTGATATATTTACATATTACTTTAGTCAGTTTCGAGAAACAAGCTTAGATCTTAAATTCGGTGTAGCAGATATCGAAAGATATGACTACAGTTCCAATCGATACAGTATATTTCCAGGTACTATCCCAAATTAAAAATATTTATTTTGACCCTCACTCAGTTAAACGCAAATATCTCATAAACTTGCAAGGGCGAAAGAAAGTGCAGAAAGTGCCACAGAAAGAAGTAAACAAATAAGGTAGAATATAGAAAAGAAGAGGCAGAACGGAATTAGAACGTAAAAATAAGATCCATTTTGTTTTTGCTTGAAAGTAAATCATTCCAGTACTTGGTTGACAGTTAAAATACTTTGTTAAAAATTCACTTCAAATTCACTTAAAAAATAAACTGATTTGTTGAAAATTCTTCAGCTATTTTTAACCAGATTTATCTACTTTGTATAGAAATTCCGCTATAAGTAGTCGAAATCTGAAATCCACTCTGCAACGGAAAATAGATATTACATTTTTCTGAAAGTATAGAATCGTATATGAACATGGTGACCCATCTTAATCCATAATTTCAAATATTTTCTAAAATACTAAATCTACGAAGAAACGGTTCCAAAAAGTTTGACCAGGATCCAGGGGGAAATTTTACTGCACCATCAATATTGAACTTCACATCAATTTTCAAGTTCAAATGGAGGTAAGGCCCTTTTCTTAAATGAGAACCCCTATTTTTGACTGCGGATTTAAAAAGAGCGGAAAGTTTTACGTTAAAAATGACCATCGGAAAAATGGGTTTGGTGATCTTGGAAAGGTAAAAAATTCAGGGGATATGTCTGAGAAACCATCATATGCACTTTTTCGGAATTTTCTTGGTTTTTCGGTGTAAAAAAACGTTCGAAATGCTTCACAAAATTTGATTAAATGATTAGGTCAGAAATGATAACGGTCATAACCTTTACCACCATGACCTTCAGGTCAATTTTCAAGGTCGAGATAATTTTTTTTAAATTTAACTTTGTGCCCGGATGATTTTTTTTCGTGGATATCAGGCTTTGGATTGTTATCACAACACTCCCTGCCAAACACACTACCTACTTTTTTTGACGAAAACGTTACCAAACACACTTACTTAGAGTTTTTAAGGGGCCATTTACCTGGACTATTAAAGAACGTTGACTTAGCAACAAGACAAAGAATGTTGCCTGAACAATATCGTGCTTTGATACATTTTTTACTGATCGTACGAGACTTTTTGAATTTAAGTTTTACTGACAGATGGATTATACGAGGAGGTACACTTAATCAACCCCCCTAAACGTTTAAGGCAAGGGGAATCACGTTAATTAATCCACCCGAAACGTGAGAGGTAAGGGGAACTGAATACAAGAAAGCACCCCTAAGGAAACAGAACATACTACGTTCATGCCGCTGTTTCTAGGTAATGCTAAAAGTAAGGACAAAGTGTCCTTTTTTAACTAGTCAGAGATAAGTGACATTGTCAAGATTGTAGCTTTGGGTTTTGTGTCTGTCAACGTTTTCATCAAAAAGAAGTTAGTGTGTTAGGTGGGGGGGGGTATGATAACAATACACATCTTGAAGTCTACCAAAAATTCACCCGAAAAAAGAGTCCAAGCGGAGCAAAATCGTCTTGACCTTAAAGTGACCAAGACAATTCAGAAAAAGGTCATCTTGTAATTTCTCATACATTCGACCTTAATTTTGTACCTTCCGAACCTCACAAAAACAATTTATCCAAAGGTCATTTTAGACGTAAAATTTCCGCTGTTTTTAAATCCGCTCTCAAAAATAGGGGTTCTCATTTAGGAAAAGGGTCTTAGCTGCATTTGACCTTGAAAATGGAACTCAACGTCAAAATTGATGGTAAAGTCAAATGACCTAGTTACAGGTGAAGCTTTGAAGAAGATATTGCGGATAACCGATTAAAATGGGTCATCGTGTATAATATTCATATATCATCGACACATAATGACTTGTGTAAGCCCATGATTGATGTAAGATATTTGAAACAACCATGTTGTGAGACTGTAAACTCCTTCGAAAAGTGAGCTTTAGAAATCCCTTTACCAAAAGTGGCGCGAGAAAGTCCTATAAAGTAAATCTTTCTTGATAATTGTGACTATCACTGACCGAACATTTTTTTGTTTTGTTTTCTCAATATCTTAAAATTTGTATAGGTCAGCTCATATCTATCAGTACATTTTTGCGAGTAGTTAATCTTGATTTACTTCGTTCACTCTTAAGTTCAATCTCAAGTTTGAAAAGCAGGCTTTTCCACTCAATTTTAAATACCATTAACCGTATGTGCATCCCTTCTAAATTGTAGTCAGTAACCAGAAATATAATTATTTTTAGCCAAACTATTGTCCTAATTATTTAAAAATAATGTATTTAAATTCAGTGAACGACTTCATATTTCCTGCGAACGAAATCCTACATTTATTGAACGATACCGCTACAGACTGTGAATTTAAACGATTTCATAAAGTTATCTGAAAGAAATATTTTGTAATTTAGTTTCTTTATACAATAAAGAACATCATTTTGAGTAACTATGGATGGTTTTAAAAGAAAAGACAAACTTTTTTTTGAGAAGGAATATCCTTGATATAGTATGGTTATAGTAAATATAATATATATAAATATAATAATAGTAAATATAATATATAGTAAATATATATGATATAGTATTAATCAGTTCACAAACTTTTTAAATTTATTCTAGGGTGTCGGTGTTGGGTGTTCAGTGCGTGTACAAGTATGTATTCCATTTATCTGGAATAAAATTAAAAGCATGTTTATTGCAACAGTGTTTTTTACTAGAAGGGTTTCGGCAATACCCCTGTTTCACCTAATAGGAATTTTTTTACAATTAGCGAATTCGAGCGCATTTTTGAAACAGGATTGCGTGATGCAGTTTGAATTCCAATATTTTAATATTAATCACAGGGACGTATAAAGCGTCAATGTTCCCCGAGCAGAAGTCGACTGCTGATTGCAAGGACTTGTAATTGAGCGCAATCATACTGGATCACCCAGTACAAATTCAAAAATCACAGATAACGCAGAGATAGTTTTGAATACTGATTCAACTAGTGAAAATATCACTGGCTCTGTAATTTCTGTCCCAATAAATTCCGAAAATAATAATCAATATTAAAGCAGAGTATTTTAATTAAACAAGGATCTAAACTCATACAAATAAAGTGGAATGATATAATTAACATATTATTGACTTTGGTATCTTTGAAAATAATTTTTAGTGATAGAAAGTGCAAAATGTGAGTCCTATTTTTTTAGCTTTAGGGTCTGCCTTTTTTAAACTTGAAAATTGATCCGAAAGAAATTGCTAAAAAAACCGAACTTTAAATTATAGATATACTATAAAATTATATTTACCAATAGAATTAAGTACGACAGCTAACGATATGACGACACTATAAAAGGTCCCCATCTTTTTTAATTACGAGAAAAACTTATTAATGTTACAATTGAAAATATGATAAATTCCGTAACAAAAGAATATTTTCCTACTTCATAAGATATATCTAATAAATGCTATAATCGTTATCTTATAGTGTATAACATTCACTATTATCATTCGAAGATATGTACATATCATTTAAGTTAATTTATGAGAATAATTCTAGATCTTGAATTCGTTAAAGCTGATATCGCTGTTATTCAGCGTTCTATGTTTTAAGACAAATATGATAACAAATTGGAAGGATGGTGTTAATACTTCAACATTTTCGCCAAATGTTTCGAAAAATATTTAGAAATAAAGTCGTCGGAAAAGCACAAATGACGCGAAAAATTCCAATGAATTCTAGGGTTTACTTAACAAACTGATATTTTATAAACTGTTGGTTCTAGAAGGTTCGACGAAGGCTCATTTAAGACACTACTTTTTTTTCAAAAAAGTGCTTTGGGGACTTGATTGTAATGCTCAGGGGTACACTATAGGTCCTAGGATTATCCGTCACTCTATCCCGAAAATATTTATTTTAGCCCTGACTTAGTAATACGCGATCCTCTGAACTTGAAAAGGCAACAAGTTTCCTCTTCGCGCGAGTGTATGCCGCTGATTTATGTCACCACTTCCTCCTCAGTAAATAATGAAGTTTTTATTGTAATTAACACATATAATTGCGAGGTATATGTATATTGTCAGAATAATTAAACCTTAAGGACATCTGATCATTTGGTAATATTTCGAAATCTGCGCCTATCAACATCATCACGTTTTTTGTAAAATCAGCCTAACCTGAGGATTTAAAATATTTTGTTGGAAACAAGAATAATCTCAATAATAAAATTTAAATTAGGGATAAATCAATGTCAAAATCTGATTTTGATACTGTTCCCATTATATCCAACTGAATTCCTTCATATCCCTTGAAGTCTTTAAAACTTTGTAAAATCTTCATAAGTCCATTGAAATACCATGACTTATTGTGAATTCTTTGATATTCTAAAAATTCCCAATAAATCTAATTCAATCCATTGAAATCTCTTTAAATCCGCAGTCTAATTGCAGTCTACTTAAGCATATATTTATATAATTATAAGTTATTAAAGAAATAGTATTTCTATATTATAGGCGCATCTCCACATAAAAAGAACCCTTATGTTTGGCATGGAGTTATGTACAGCATTACCTAGCCCGATAAATTTCCGGCATTTAGAGTCTAAGACGTACCCTTTAGTTTGAAGTGCGAATCGATTGGAAGTTTTTGAAGATCAAGCATAAAAAGAATTGATTATAGTGCCCATAGGTACCCAATAGGTTCGAGAATTATCCGTCAATCAATGCCGAAAATAATTATTTTGACCCTAACTTAATAATCTGCGATCTCCTAAATAGGCAAGCGTCATAAGTTCCCTTTTTGTGCAAGCGCCTATATATGCATATATAACAAAGGTAAGAAAACTTTAAACGTAAAATTAAATGTATTCGATTACACACTGAATTCGTACACGTTCTCTCTTGCTCATTATATGGTTGTGCGGAGTAGGTGAATGTTTCTTTCGGTCTCATGATCAGTTGTTTGGTTTTGTTTTACAGTTTGCATGTACTAGAGCTGCTGCTGCATCATATACAATACAATTTATTGTCCAGAGCTCAGATTCTTCGAGAAAATTTCCGTGAAGTTCGTCATCTAGATCAGCCAGATCTTTGGCCTGAAGAGAAATCTGGATATTGATGTTTCGCCCTGTTCTGAAGCATGGCTCTTCCTCCATTGGGTACCTGCGCACTATGGACCTTATCATAGCGTCTCTTTCTTCGATATCGGCTCATTCTGGCTACAGTTAAGTATTTACTTTGCTGACATAATAGCTTTTTGTTATTTCCTCAGCGTAGCTTCGCAGGCGTTGATGTGAAATGTGCGAGAGCTCTATGTGTTTTTCGCACCACAGAGCATGCAGTCGTACCATGTAACCTTCTGATCAAAGGGCCTTACTCGTATCGTAGCACTGCAGCCGGTCGTCTTTGGCTCGTTCCGTCCACCTAAAAGCATTGACAAATTTGCCGTTTTATTTCATTGTTTATGTCTTAATTAGCTCTACCAACTTTAGAGTAGGCGGATATCAACATTCGAGAGCGTTAACTTGGATTTACTTTGGTGAAAATCGCGGATATTTTTGTGTTAGGCAAAAATAAGAGGACTGAATAATAATCAACATCATAGCTGATAGTTCCTGGTTTTAAGGCTTAAGTTGAAGTGCGTCCTAATTCATGTTTTAAGATCATTTTTATGACATAAATGCGTTCTCTAATCTCAAAGACATTGAAAATATATCAGAGTTCTCTGATATATTCTGCGCACTTGAAACTTGGTCAGATTCAACAGTTTTGAGAGATGCATCTAAAAACAGAGCAAACAATGGTATTTTAGCTGCTTAGAATAGTCGGGTATATTCCGTACATAGGGGGTTGTTCGAATCTCGCCTCTTTTAAATGATAATACATTTTTTTTAAACTCTGATACTGTGTTATCTGCAATGCGTGATCTGTATTCGCACCCTTCTATAATCATTGGAGGTGGTTTTGACTGTAAAATAAATACGCTCAATGAGTTTCACAAAAGTATTTTTTTAACTGACACATATTTTATGCTGATAAAGCATTAAATGACTAGGTTATAAGTATTCGGCAGTAAATAATTCGCCCTGTAAGGGGCAACAATGGATTCTCGCATAACAACAAATCACGGCACAACAGAGTTTGTGAAGAGATCGCAGGGTATTTTGCAGGGAGATGTACTTCTCTTATTTTCTTTATACACTAGTGAGTTTCAAATACTTTTAGCAAATCAAGGTAGTAGAAATCTTTCTGTAAATAGTATTCTACAAATTTTATTGTATTTAGACAATTAGTGGCAAATCAGATGGCGACAATTCATATTTTCGTCCCGTCTCTTTTTCGACATTTATTATTCGGTAAAAATTTGGAGTCCACCAAAAATCAGACCCCCCGCCCCCCCGCCAGCTTAGACGGAACTTGCCACAAATACGACTTGCCACAATGTGACATGCGTGTAGCATTATGAAAGATTATCTTATGTTTTCGAGGCGTGCTTTTTGGGATTATATAATATATCCTATAATCATTGTCTGAACGAATATAAGCGTCAAGCTTATCGTTCTGCAATATTGACATATCACTCACGTCAGTATCCAGAAATAGTTTAAGTTCTTGAATTCAATTAAACATAAAATATCAACATAGTGTGAAATGCATATGACATTAAATTGATTGCCTCTTGACCCACTCTGTTGGCTTGCGGTTTCGATTCCGGCCTCGAAGTCGGGAAGAGCCTCAGTGGCCTATGTGGTGAAAACTACAAAAGCAAGAGAGTTGTTCATCTCCGTAGAGTCGTTGGACCGGTACCTCTAGAGAAAAAGTTCCTCTATCTGCATAAGGCTGTTACTCTTAGTAATACGGAACCGACCTTACACTGTAGGTCTCCCTTCCACTACCAAGTAAGAGCGTGTGTGGTGTGTTAAGGAATAGGGTAGAAGGTACGAGAAAAATGTAAACCCTCTGGCGACACATTAGAAGCTTCCATTTCATTAAATTGAAAGTTTAATGTCTCATAAAATATACAAAATGTATGTAATGATCCATTTCAAATCATAAAAAATGAATATAAATTTTAAAAAATATGTTAAAAGGATTTGAAAGATGTTTTTCGCATAAATTTAAATTTTCGATAAAATTTTCGATCTTGCGTTGGACTTTTAAACGAAGGATTCTAAAGTCCCTTGGTCCCTTGGACTTTAGTCCTCCCAAAGGTTAAGGGACCAGCACTGGATACCGGGGCTTGACATCTATCGGAACCAGCAGACAGACTGATATTTTCTTGGGGTACTGCGTTTTAAACCCTTCAACCCCAAACGGGTGTAACAGTAGCAGTAGCTGTATCAGTAAACACTAGCGGCAAGAGAAGAAAAAGTAATAAAATTAGCAGTATCAGAAGCTGTAACAAATGCGCTGTTAGCAGCAGAAGCAGTAGCAACAGCAGTAGCAGGAGCATATTTATTAGTACTTGTAGTAATAGTAGAAGTAGCAGTAATTTTCTTGCAGATGAAATGTGAATGCATTTACAAACTGAGTTTGGAACTCAACCTAAAGATCAGCAATATCCACTAAAATCACCTGCTCTCCTATTAACGCATGTTTCCGAACTCCGCCTTCGAATTTCTCCAGAAACATAGTGTAAGGCTTCTACGATGTTCCTCGACTTCCTGCTGCTGTTCTGGATCCCCAGCCATAATGAAGAAACTGCCTTAAGTAGTAGGGTGCTACGGTGCTACGTGCTACGTGCTACGGTCTCGTCGACATTTTTCATTGTGACTGTGTGTGGCTAGTCACTACTATAACTTTGGAGACTTCCTCGATAGGTTTTCCTCCAAAATGAAGCACCGCATAATTCCCGACAGATAGTCATTTCATATTTATCCTAGTTGCACCTGCATCTGCAGCATGACGTGGTCCTATCGGGACATGAACAATTTGCTTCTATCTGACCAAATCCTTGGCAGTAATAACGTCGGAGTAACTCCGTCTGTTGCGAATTCTGCAGGACATCCACCTTATTTAGATTGCCTGTACAAAGGTGTCTTGAGTCTGTTTCCAGTTTCAGGACATCGATTATGCTATTATACTTTTTTCATGTTTTATAATTTATATTTACACACCATCGTTGTTCTATAATGGTGATCCAGAGCTTGGGTCAAGAATTTTGCCAGATTATCTAGTATGAATGTATTCGCTTTTCGACTGTTACAATTTTTGAAGTTTTCTTTAATGCCTAAGTCAATCGCGAATGCGTGCCTATATTTTGGTATACTTAACCATAGAATCCTAATCCTACAGTGTATAAGGTACCAGTTTATCTGCCTTCTTTTTGAAAAATACCAAAGCCATTCCTGACAGAACGACTTTGTATTTCTGCTCTTTTCGTAACCTGAAAAATGTCTTCCTGAAGAATGTCTTGCAAGTACAAGTTGCGAACCTTCGCAGTTGCTGTCATAACTTAGAACTGTCAGAATTATAGAAGTTTGACAGAACTGAGTGTCAGGTGAACTAACCAAAACGCTCAAGTCAACAGTTGGCATACAGGAAATGCATACTTTTCTCCAAATTATGCTTGTCGATCAATATTCCCACATGAAATTTCGAATATTAGGATTCACGCACACTTTGAATTTATTAAGAACCTGATATTTTACTTCTATTTCTTAGCACATGAACTATAAAATTCCGGTACTGTGCTGCAAACATTAATTTTTGCAACACATGGTACTTAAACACTCGCGAATTTCGCTCTAAAATATTCACTAAGGGATAATTAATATTCCACTACTGTAATTTTAACTGAAAATATAGTTATTTATTATTAAATGATTAGTAATTTGCAACTAGAGTAGTGAAGCAAGGCCCTTTTTGCGTTACTTACATGATTGATAGAGTTAGTTTGTACCCGCAACAATATTAAAGTAGAGTTTGATAATTCATTAGGCATAATTTGTTCGATCATAAACGTTAGACATTATAGAATAATAGCCGTTCTTGAATTTAGCTCGCTCACACGGAACTTTCGCTTAATTGAGTACGTGCGCCTTGCATGCCTGCCATTCTATTCACACACACGCGCGCACACACACACGCACGCACCTGCTTCATTTCGTTTCCGTAGAAACAAGCGATTTAAATCGTAAATCCGTTTTGATACTTCCGCCACATTTGTACATCGACATTTTAAAAATATATGTGAAAGCATCCTATGCCGTTTTTCCGGAAACTTAATTTTTGTATTTTCTATAGCATTTTTTAAGAGTGAAACGAAAGCTGCGCATCGCATCAAAAACTTATTATTAGTATGTTTCCAGATCTTTTTAGGTTAAATAATTTTTACCTATTCATCTTTTATTGTATCTTGCACAGTTTGACCGCAAAATGGCATTTTTTGTTATTCTTTTTAGTGGCTAAAAGCAGAACTGCTGTTAAAAAATATTTCAAAATCATAAAATTTAATCTTAAATACAAACTTAAATACCTTTTCGAAGATATGTTAACAATTTAAATATTTTCCAAAAAATATAACTCTTGTTGATTAAGGCTTAATATTTTTTGTTTGAAAAACTTACCATGAGTTTAAGAAATCAAGCGTTAGGTTAAAGTTACATCTCACTACTTTTAAAATTCAAAATATTTGTTTAAAATTCGTAAAAAATTCTTAAATTATACTTAAGAGTTTATTAATTTTATTTATCATGAATTAAATTTGTATTAACTATTCTAAAATTATTTTTTATTACGAACTGCGTTCCTAAGGGAGTTTCCTTGATTTCCTCAGAACCCATTTCGACAACCACACCGCTGTACATATTTATCTTTGCCCGTTTCATAACTTGAGATCTTGTAAATATTCCACGAAGCTTTCTATTATTACTTTTAAATATCGCAAGCACGTCACCAGTAGATGTTGCTAAAACTGTTTGCTCTTCGGTTGGCATAGGCGAAGGAGCATTACGTGCTACTTTCAGTTGGATTGGTTTATCGGGAGGAAAAGTGTAACGATGAACTTCGAAAATCTGATGCGGATTGCAGTGGGGAATAAGACGAACAAATCGAATTTCAACTCCATATACGGTAGCAGGAAAGGCAGAAGGAGACCTTGACCTAGCACGAAAGGAAGGTTCCCCAGGAGTTAAACTATCAGAAGAGTGACGACTGGCGGGAGAATTAGAAAGTCCAGAATCAGAAACATTAGGGATAGGATCACCATTGGGTAAACAGTCGAATTCTGAACTCCACCCTGCAACAAGAAAGAGAGTATTAAATCTTTCGTAACGAATGCATTTGAAAGCAATTATATCATTTATAAGTACACGGCCTGCTGACATAGTATTAAATAATCTTGTGACAGTTCATATCTGTCACATCCGCTGTGTCTTCTCGACCAGTGTCGCGGGCAGTACTGCTGCTCTCGCTTCCTCCACCCACCAATACCACCATCATGCCAGAGCTGGGCGGAGCACGCCGCGCACGTGCCTTTACACCACACACCGTGCTGACTGGGTATAAAAGGCGCAGCGAGTTCCAGACCGGAGAGTCGTCCTCGGGCAG
>JAAAKG020160194.1:0-29457 GCA_010014905.2 Druon quercuslanigerum | reverse complement strand
CTTTGAACCTTAATAAACAACTTTGTCACTAAAAGTTTTTCGTTGCTTGAAATTCGCTCGATAAACGAAGCGCTTGACGGTTGAAATTCATGATTTTTGCAAAGCCTCACAAAAACTGAAAGTTTTGGATGAAATTCTTCCTCTTCTTTATTGACTTAAAAATATTTCTTGGTTAAAAATTCGTATTTTTAATGTCAAATTTAATCTTCTGTAGAAATTTTATCTTTTTTAAAAACATATTCTGTTGAAAACTAATCGAACAATAGTTTTTAAAAACTTGTTGAAAACTAATCGTCTTTCGTTGAATTCAGCTGTTTTTGGTTCCAAATTAAAATCTTTTTTGGTTGAAATTACGGTTTTCGTTTACAAATAAACTAATTAGTTAAAGTGGGACTACTTTTTTAAAAATTCACTTTTTTTTCATAATTTATCATTTTAATTCGAAAACCATTTTTTATTTTGCTGTATATTGCTGTCAATTATTTCCTTTGGTTTAAATTTTAAATTTAATCAACTATTTTGTTGAAAATTCGTTTTTTTTAAACTGAAAACATAACTATTTCATTTTTCGTTAAAAAGTTATATTTTTTAGTTGAAAATTCATCTTTGGGACGAAAATGTATTTGGTTCAAATTTCATTTTTTATTTAAAGATTCATCATTATATTAGAAAATTCATTTCTTTAGTTAAAAATTGTACTATTTTGTTAAAAAAATCTTTTTTTTTACTGAAAATTAATTTTTTCAACTGAAAAGTTAACCAATCTTTTTTGGTGGTAGAATATAAATCTTCATGGTGAAAACTTCATCTTTTTGTTTGAAAATTCTTTTTTTGTTTGTTAAAAATTTAACTATTTTGTTAAAATTTTATTTTTATGGTTAAAAATGATTTTTTAAACTAAAAATATATTCATTTTGGGTTGAAATTTTTTCTTTTAATTGAAAATTCATGTATTTTGTTGAAATTTCCTTTTGCTGATGAAAAAGTAATCTTCTAGGTTGAAATTTCATTTTTTTGTTTTTTTAAAGATTTCTCGTTTTAATTGAAACTACATTTCTCTGATAAAAAATTTAACTATTTTATTGAAAATGCATGTCTTTTTTTTAAACCGTCTTTTGTGGTCGAAAAATAATCTATTGGTTAAACATTAATTTCTTTGGTTACAAATTTAACCTGAAATAAAACTTAGAGATGATATGATCGAGAGACACTTACTTTTTGTTGATAAAAAATATGTAAATGAAAAAAAAAGTATTTTTAAGAGTGGCCCGCCGTAATAAATATTATAATATTTAATATTCATGAAACCAAAATGCAATTTTATCATTATTATAAGCCCGGTTTTGCACAAACTAAACGTTTTTTGAACTGTCAAAGGGAAATGAAAAACTTTTCAGGTAAAATTAATTAGATAAAATGTTTGAAAAACCAATTTTCAAAAAAAAACTCGAATTTTGAAAAGAAATTAATTTTTTAATAAAAGAAATAAAGTGCCAACTAATTAAGAATTATTTTATTCCCAGAAAGATAAACTGTCAACAAACAATGGAAGAATTCAAGTTTCAGTAAACAAAACTAATTTTCATCAAGGAAAAAAAACGAATTTCTAACATAATAAACAAATTTTACACCAAATAGATGAATTTCTCAATCAAATCCTTAGAATTAAAATAAATTAAAGATTATTTAAAGACTGTTGAATTTATAAACATCAGTAGAAGGCAAAAAAGATGTTCATTACTTGCTTTGTGCTTTGTTTCACCCTAATGGAAATAAATTGCAATGAATCTGTGTCAGATTCAATTTGAGTCAGTGGAAAATCTTGAAAAGTATTTCAGTATCTTTACGAGTCCTTTGTCCTTCAATTGTACTTATGCAAATAATAGTCCTTCACTCGACGAATAAAGGCTGAAAGCTTTCACCAGTCCAACTGATCCTCTTCAGATTTAACCTCTGAAATTGCAAAATAGAAATATTACAATATAATCTATTAGACAACTTAATTAAATTTTGCAGTTCCTATAAACTCAAATTATAAAAAATAAAAAAATGTTATATTGATGCAGAAGACATTTCGAAGAAAGCAGGGGTCAACTAAAAATATACTTGACCGCTTCTTGGCCGCTGATCTCGAATTGCGTTTTTCTCATTGTTGCTTCTGCTAATTGGCGCCGAAACTTCCGACGTTCAGCAATTTAATCCCAATTTTTAAATAAATAATTAAGTCATCAAATTAAATAAATAAAAAATCCTACTAAATATATCAGGATGTCTAATCAAATCCTAATTAAAAATTCCATGTCAATTCCGGGGTTTTCCAGGTATAATTTTGAATTTTTTTCCAAATATTTAAAAAATTTGAAACAATCGACTCGGAATATGTATACAGTTACGCAAGCTTATTATAAATAATGTTAGTTTTCAGTTTCTAGGAATTCAAATAAGGTGCTTAATTTTGTTCGTGGCTACGCATTAATTTTAAAACCCAAAAAGATGAATTTTTAACAAAATAGTTAAACTCTCAACATTGTAGTTTTTATTTTCACAAAAAAGATGAAATTTCAAAAAAGAAAATGAATTTTTAATCGAATTTTTATCTAAAAAAGATAAATTGTCCAAAAAGAATTGAATAGTTAAATTTTCATTTAAAAAATTAATATTTAACCAAAAAGGTGGATTTTCATCTAAAATGATGAAATATTCAATTGGAATAGTTACGTTATCAACTTAAAAATAATGTAAAAAAATAGTTCCATTTTCAAAGTGATGAATTTTAAAATTAAATGATGAACATTCAACTGGAATAGTTGAATTTTAAACCTAAAAAATTTTTTTTTAATGAACTGATTGATCTTATTGGAATACTTCAATTTTAAACTAAAAAGATAAATTTTTAAATGAAATGATGAATCTTGAACAATTGAATTTTCAAGAAAGATTAATTTCTTCCAAAAAGACGAATTTTGAACCAAAATAAAAGGTTTAAATTTTCAGTTCAAAAAATTAATTTCAAACCCCCCAAAAAAGAATAATCTTCCACAAAATAGTTAAATACAGCCATTCAAAGCTATTTTAACAAATAAAGAATGATTCTTATTCAATTTTTTATTCTAATTTAAAAGAAATTAAGCACGCTCTGGAACAAAAAATTGCTTGACATTTCGAAGTAGGGTACATCTAAAAATCCTTTGGAAGGAATAAAGGATAAGAAAGTTGAGTTTTGGTAAATAAAAACTACGATATTTTCATTGCACGTACATACACAGGTAATATTTACCATATTCATACTTGGTAGTTGTATAACAATAATGGATACCAGAAGGGTTTAAGTATAGCGGATAGAGCCTTTTTTGAACGAGCGAAAACTAACGACCTAAAGTTACATGTTGACTTAACAACAACAGTAATTCGATTTTACAGATTATTACTACCAGAATTACAATATCAATCTTCAAACTCCGACTTAATTAAAAACTAATAGATTTCAATATTATATACAAATTCAAATGATGTTTTTCCACCAAAAACATTTAAAGTCTACTTGCAATTACATCAAGAAAACTAATAAAATACTTGACACATTTTTTGGACAACCTACAACTTCAAGCCTCAATCTGCTTTTTGTCATAAAAATTTGGTAAGATTACCCTCTAAAAAAAGTATGAAAAGATTTATAAAAAAAAGTTAGAATATTTGACGTCTGTCTCTCCTCCTTGAGTAAAACTTTCAACCAAAGCAATAGCAATAATTTGTAAAATAAAATTTCGATATCCGACCTGCGTTATTCTATAGTATATCTCATCACTCACGTTTTTGGCGTAATTTACAAGTAACTCTCCCACACATCTGGATACATCAATCTCGAGTTTCAAACGCAACGACGTAAATATTATTGCATCAGAAGAACGGAAGTCTAGATTTTATTACAATCGATTACATTATATTTAATTTCCTACTAATCGTTACAATGATAGGGTGGCCGCTTTAATCAACAAAAATTCCCGGTAATTGAAATAAAAAAATTCAAACTTTGAATGTTAAAAAAGTGTTCACTGGAAGCAATAAAAACTGCACATTAAAGCATTCAAACAGGAACTTTTTAATTTTAAACTTTTGAAATTGAAGTTGAACAATTTTTTTCTTTCAAAATTTTGTTCTTCAAATTCTCAATAATTTCGATGTATTAAATGAAAGATATAAACAGTTTTTTTACTTAAATTTTTTCTAAAAAAGGATCTCCTTTCTCTGGGAAAACACCCGACCTACAATCGGAAGTTCCGTGGTTCTATTCCCAGTGGAGCGAAAGAAGTTTTTTTAAAGAAGAAATTTAATTAAGACATTTTTTCATTCATATCTACATCTAGTCTGTAAAGACGTTAAGAAAATCTTTTATTCTCTGATGATAATACAGATTCTGTAAAATATTAAACATTTTCAACTAAAAAATTTTTAATTGACAAAAAAATACATTTTTGTAATGATATACTATCAAGCGATTTTAAGCTAGAGCCCATAAAAATTGAACGTTTAACAGATTTTGAAGTGAACACTTTATAAATTAGAAGTTAAATTAATTTTAAGAATTTTCAAATCAATAATTGTTAAATTTTTATTTATAAAAAAACTTTTTTTGCTTTGCAATTATTTTGAAATATTATCTTAAAATTATTTTTCAAGAATACCAAGAAAATTGATTTTTTGTATCAAAACCTTTCAAAATCGTCAAAAATCTTCAAATTCTTTTTTAAAAATCTTTTCAAAATTTAAAGGCCGTAGTTTAATTTAACGAACTTTTTACTAAAAACAGTCGGATTTTTTCGGCACGTTTAGACACTCCCAGTTTAAAATTAACTAAATAACTAAATATATTTTATAATGATTCCACTTTTTCCTAAAATACTTTTTAAAATTCTACAAAATTAATAAAGTTTCCTTGAAATCTTTCAAATTCTGTTTTGACAATTTTGAACATCTTTTTAAATATTTTCTTGAAATCAATCTTAAAATAAAAAAATCATTTTCAATTCTCTTATGAATCTTAAGAAACTTTTTTTATTCTTTTCAAAGTTTTCACATTTATACATTGAAATCATCTCAAGTTTTAAATTAGTTTTGGATTTTTTTAAAAGTTGTAAATATTTCTTCAACTTACTCGACTTTTTTCTCAACTAATAAGTGGTTAACTGTTATTTATACATAAAAAATGCAATGATTTAACTTACAAAATGAATTTTTTTTAAATACAACTATTAAAATAATGTAGTTCCAAATTTAAATCGTTTTATAAAATTATTCAATTTAAAAAATCCATAATTAATTAATAATTACATTTGATCAACTAAAAACTTTTTTACACAAAAATTTCGATTTCAAACGCTTTTAATTACATAAGTTTTCCAACCTATATTCTAAATTCTTTCAATTAAAAATGTAAACATAAACTGAATCATATCATAACTGGAACAGCTAACAAATGAACTTAACATTTAAAAAAATTGAAATTGACCTTATTTTAAATTCGTAAATAATTTCTCAAAAAAGAAAAAAAGATAGAAAGATTATTTTAAATTGCACCATATCATCACGCGATATGAAAATTGCGATATTTAAAGTGATAGGATAGATTTTTCTTTAAAAGATAGTAAAATTCCTGGTTTCAGGATTCCAGCGGCCAGCCTGAATCAGCAATATTTACAAGCAATTACTGCAGAGCCAAATAAAATTCCATCTTCAATTTCCTCCTATTATTCAACATTTTTTCTAATTTCTATAAATATCTATATGTTTTGTTTAGGCCTAATTTAAATAATTCCATTCTTTTCCAATTTTACGTCACTCGTTCGATTCCCAATGCTTAAAAACTTCACAGAAGATTGCACTAATATCGAGCTTTCACAGTAAGTCCATTTTTACAATGTCATATTTGGGTTTCTGCGGATTAATAACAGAGATCTCTAATTCTTCTATTTTCGAGAAGTTTTAGTTTCTTTCTAGTCGATAATAATTAATATTCATATAATTGTGCTGAGTTGCGCGGTACGACCAATAACAAAAAAGCGAGAACAATTAGAGCAGCTGAGTCATACGAATCACATCAACATAATTAATAACTAATAATTAATAATTAATCGTTTACAATATTCATAATTCACAAGTCACATTAAGGCAGCGATTTCTCGTTACTTTTTACATTTTTTCTTTTCGAAATTTGAGGCCACTTAAGCGTTACTTTCACAAAATAGCAGGTCTCTGCGGTAACCCCAATAATCATCTTATAAGCTACTATATTATTTTTCTACTATTTTCTGTTATTCTCTCTAATGAACCATCGTAAAGGTTTGTTCTCTCTCATCCACATAATTTTCTATGGAAATTGCATTTTATAACTTTGACCTTTGACTTCCAGTCGGATCAAAATTAATTTTATTGCTGTAGTAACTACACAACAGACGTTTCCTGTGTTATTAGTTTTGGAAAATAAGAAAACAGTTTTATTTAAAATTAAAGAATGTTGATTCCAATTATAAGGATTCAAATTTGAAAGCATCTACATTACGAAGAAAGTGAATTTGATTTTAAATTTGATCATTTCAATACTTTAAATATTAAAAATTGATGAAAGTTCCAATTGTGAACTATTTAAATTTGAAAGACACGAAAGTTGTAAATGAAAAAAAATAATTTCTGAAAGCCATCCAATTCTGAGAAAATACAGTGAGAATTTTCTTCTTTCGATCAAAGATATAATTTTCTTTTTAAGTTCAAAAAAACGAATTTAAAAACGTTGAGAAAGCTTTCGAAGTTGAAGTATTCGAATTAGAGTATTGATGTTTTAAGTTATTAAACTCATAAACGTTGACATTTTATACGAAATTTAGTTAACTTAACAGGTTGTCTACTCAAATTCTGAAAAAATTGCTTGACGATTCCAGGTTAAATAATAGGGAAATTAAAAAAATAGGTATTACTAAAAGGGTCGCGCAAAAGAAGATTTGATTCTTGACTAAAATAACTCCCCTAAAAGTTTTTCTTTTTGATGTACAAAAGACCCCGGAATTTCGGGAGAATAAAACAAAATATTTTTTCGCAAAAATTTCTTTTTTGTCGCCAATAATGGATTATTTAACATTGGGAAACAATCATTTTATTCTCCTTTATTCCAAAGTAAACTAACAAAAACGGCAATTAAAATAAAATATTAATTTTTTTTTTACAAAAATGGACCTAAAGGACCACTGCTAAATATTTTTGTTAAATTATCCTAAAATTCAGAAGAAGTTTTAACGCAAAAAGGAATCATTTGTAGGGAAGCCATTTTAGGAGACCTTTTTGTTAAGGCCACTCTAATAAGTATACGACAATTACGAAAGTTAATTCTAAATATTTTTTTTAATCCTTAAAAATATCTGTGTAGAAACAAAAACGTATTATCACTACCGAGTAATTAAAGAAATTAATAAAACAAGAAACAAAATTATTCAGTTTTAAAATTTTAAGTTATATATTTTCCGAAGATTAGTGAAAATACTAAAAATAAGTTGGATTAATATTTCAATTTTTAAAACAAATTTAAGCTCGCTAGAAAGAATTCCCTGGCTTTTCCTGACCAAAAAAATCTTGCGAGTGAGTAGACCCCCTACTTAAATTACAAATCGATCTCAACTTGAAATCCTTAAAATTCAAAATAATCCACATTTTCCAAAAAAGTTTCATCAATTTTTGTAAAAGTCAAAATAGTACGGAAGGAAATATGTAAACGAATTGTTATCCTTTTTTTTTAATACGTCAGCTCTTATAAAATGCATAGTAGTATCAAACAGAAAATATATTTTCTCTTCAAGGCATTTTTGTCTTTGATTACAGGATTTCGACTCTGAGAAATATTAAGCCTATTTTAAAATTTGTGCTGAAATTTGAAACTTACTTTAAAGTGATTTAATTTTCATGTAATTCTAAAATCTACCTAATTTTCAACGAGTCGAAACACATAAATTCTCGCATTTGGCAAACATTTGAATTTGAATGTAAATTCCAGTTATCATTTAGCACAAGCAAAAATCTTAGTATCTTATAGGAGTGCCTCAGAAATACAAAGCAATCCAAAAATTAGATTATTGTTATCACGGAATGCTGTCGCATTTTTGTTCCCTCTTCTTAACAGATTTTAAGGCCCTTTTGCCGGAAACCGGCTACTTTCTTTGTTTATATTTCTCGTTTCCGTATTGTCGCGAAAGGCCGACGAAGTAATAATAAAATGTTAATCACGCTACTGAAGTTCTCAACGTTTATATGAATGCAAATATCAAATATTAAATAATGTCTGAAATCCATTTTTCGTTATTCGTTTGTCTATCGTAAAAAAATTTAATATATGATTTTACATTTTATTACAAAATTTATTTGAGTGTTTCGTAAAAAAAAAATAATAATTCATTTATAAATGTTGCGAACTTCATTGGCACAGTCGAGCCGAGTCTTTATAAAATCTAGAACAATAAAAAAGGACCTGGGCTCAAAAAAATATTGCTCTGAAAATTAAGCTTTCTAAAATAGGAACATTGTGCAAACCATTTTCCATGAGCTTCTCAGACTCAATAAAATTCCGTTGAATATATTCTTCAGAATACAACAGACTGTGCGTCTCTTATAAAAATTAGAATAATCTGCTTCAAAAAGAGATCCGAAAACGTTTAAGCCTTAGAATATTATTCTAATGAGGCACTGACTATTATCATGAGATCGTTGAAAACTTTGCATTGAACTCTCGGAGATTATTTGTCAATAAACCGATTCTCTATTAAATCGGGCAGTCTGACCCTGGTGATTTTACGGAATTGTTTGGGGTTGAAATATATTTTGTTCCCAAGCAAAAATATGAGTTACGCATTTCTGGTATTCACCTAGAATTTTTTTAAGAACTAAGGGCTAATTGAATATTTAGGAGAATTATGAAAAAATGAATGAACATTTTCTTTAAAAATTCGTATCTTGGGAAAAAATTACCATAATTTTTTTCCTTCCGACACTTCATTTTTTTTTATTGCCAAAATAAGGTATATTTTTCGAAAATAGTAAAAAGGAAACTTTTTCAAGTCTTTTTGTTAAGTCTTAAGGAAAACGAAATTATAAATAATTTTGTCGAAAATAAAAATCCCGATTATTGAGAAATACCAAAAATTAAATTACCGAAATAGAAAACTTCCGAAACTTTGAAACCAGAATTTTTAAAATCCCGATATTACAACTTCATGAAATTAGTAAATTGCCAAAATTCAAAATTTCGGGAAATCTCAAAGTCCAGCAAAAAAATGTTTATTTAATATTTCGTAAATTAAATAATTTCGGGATATTTCAATTTCCTAAATAAACAATTTCGATAGTTTTATTTATTTATTTTTAATAATATCAAATGTACGAAATACTCGTGTTTTGCCATTTTTCTGTTTTGCTAATTACATTTTCAGTATTTTCCAAAATTCTGTATTTTTCTTTTTCCGGAAAAATTGTTTAAAGTAACCAAATTTTCATGTCGCTACATGTAAGAAAAAATTATTAAACTTTTGACCCACTTGAAGGTTTATTTGTGAAAACTCCGTTACAAGTTTGCAATTTTATTTAAAAAATGCGGCAAATATAGTTAAAATTTCTGTAAATTTATGGTGCCGTTACGTAGAAGTATAGGAAATTTCGCATCATTTTTTGTTCCTTTTGTAACTTTATAACTTTTTAAATTTCAGAATATTTCTAGCAGGGTCAATTGACAGAAAATATAGTTACAAAATTTAGATTTTGAGGAAGAAAAATAATGAAATCATGATTTTTACTGATCTATTTTGATTAGCTTTACTTCTTTACTATTGATTCCTTTTTTCCCCAGCATCTCCTTCAAATACACTTTTACTGTTACTGAGTAAAGTTAAGAAGTAAAAATAATCAAAATTAAACAACAAAAATCATAATTTAATCAATTTTTTAACATTTTAAATCTAAAAGATCTGATTTTTCAAAATTTAGTAAATAATGCATGATATTAGCTTTTTTAGGATATAAAATATATAATTAATATTTCAAAAATTTGATATTACTATAAAATAAACTTTTTCTATCTTAAGAAAATTTTAGCTAGGCTGAAACCCACAAGGAACCTCGCTCATATTACTATGAACAATAAATCAATGTCCTTTTTGAAATAAATCAATTTTTAGTTTTTTCGACAAATTTACGCCGTTTTTGGTAATTTAAAAAATCTGAGTTTATTTAAGTGCCTTCAAAGGGTATATATTTTACTACAAGTTGCTGCAAAAAATTAAATTCTGTCAATTTGTTTCCAAGATGAAAAAATGTCTAAAGACAAATTTCGTTACTTTTTTCAAGTACCTCTAAGTTCAAGAAAAAATTTTCTTAAAAAAACGACGTGTGTCTCATATTTTTCCACAAACAGTTCCGTGACATCATACGAAATCGGTCAATAATATTTCATCTCAATCAAATATTCGATAGTAAATAGCTAAAACATTGTAAAAAATTTACTAATTAGCCTACAAGGCTCTGTAAAGGCTACTTGGTTGTTCAACATTTGGCCAACGAGAAGAAAAGCGACATTTTTCGAATACTGCCAGCCAATAGAACCCTCTCAAAATTATATCTTTTATACACTTTTTCCTAAATTCTTCAGACGTATAGGAAAAACTGACAAGAGCAGAGCCATTCAAAAACAAATCACAATTGTGCTTCTCATTGTCAGGTTCATTAAAATCTTTCATTCCATTCAATCATAACGCGTCGCATGTCAACTTCATTCTGTAAATGAAAGTGCGACGCTGATTGGTAATCAAGAATACTTAATACTTGAAGAACTTTAAAATTTTTTTTGACATTTCATTTAGCTATACCTTCTCTATTTTTAATTTCTATTCTTTGCTAATTTTGTTTCAGTGTCTTTCATTAAAGTTTCGCGGCTGAACTCTTTTGTCAATTTACTTAGCTAACGAGACATTTACAATCAACGCTAAAAATTTGCGTTATAATACATTCTTAGACACGCAGCACATTTAGACGAAAGTATCGAGCTTTGATCTTTCGCCATTAAAACTTTCTCTTATAGAATATAGAATAATCTAAAACTGTACAGCTTACTCTGGTGCGTAAAATAATCCCTCTAGACATCTCTCAGTATATTTTTCACTTAATAATATCTTCATTATTGTAGATTAATTTTATTGTATTTGCACTCAAGACTTTTGTTCTTTTCGAATATAAGTTTATATCGTTTTTGCAACTGATTCTCAAGATTGTCAGTTTTCAAAGAATATCTGGAGTAATATCTTGCTGAAGGAAAGTCTCGAATTTGCTTCGAGCGGTTTTTCTGTTTATGTTCTTACGTTGGATTGTGTGGCTCACCTCCTTACGACATGGAACTTATGGCGTTGTGAGGAGATCCCATTTGAGTGAGAACTTTGTCCAACCACTGCAAGGGTCCATGAAGATGGGCCTCGATCCAGCAAGGAGTTGAAGTAACGTCTTGTCGATGGTATTCTGCACCCCAGCCTTTCACAAATGACATTCTGCAACAATAAATCCCAAATGTTTCATTAATAACAGCTACTTCAAATTCCTAACTTTTCAATATAAAAAATTGCATTTTTAACAAGACAGAGTTCATAGTTTTAATAGCTAAAAAAATTAATCTTCTACAAAAAAAAAAAAGAAAACCCACAACATTTTTAACCAAAGGGATGAATTCTTAAATAGAACGATGAAACCTTAAGCAAAATGGATGAATGAATGAATCTTTAAAGAGTGCCGACGAAATAGGCTGTTTTTAGCCTATTTTTTGGACCTCGCTAGCGACCTGGGGGAAAATATAATAATATGTTACAGGCATCAAATTATTCCTAATTAAAAAAAAAAACTGAGCATCGCTTTTCGTTTTTTAATTTTTTTTTAATTAACCCTTTTTAGGGGTTGAGAAGACCCCGCAAAAATTGAAAAATAGAACATATCACTAATTATAAAATCATTTTTCGCATAAACCCATTACCTATCAAGAAAATAGGTAATTTAGCTTTTGTAAGGTTTATTTTTTAGAAAAAATACAATGAAAAAGTATTTTATAATTAGTGGTATTTTCTATTTTTCAATTTTTTTGGGGACTTCTCAACCCCTAAATAGGGAAAATTTTTAAAAATTAACAAAAAATGAAAAGCGATGCTCATTTTCGTTTTCAATGACGAGTAATTTGATACTTGTAACATATTTTTACATTTTTTCCCCAGATCGCTAGGGAGGCCCAAAAAATAGGTTAAGTTTAGCGTCACTCTTTTCAATTAAAAAATTCATTTTCCGTAAAAAACACAAATTTTCATCCGAAATGATAAATTTTCAACTACGTTTATGAATATTCACCTGGAATAGATAAATTTCAAACAAAAAAGATAAATTTGTAGGAAAAGAAACTTTCAACCAGGTAGTTTTAATTTCGACAAAAAAGATGAATTTTCATCTAAAATGATGAATCTTTAACTATAATACTTTAATTTTTTAAAAAATGCTTTTTCAAACCTAAAAATTAGTTTTTTATCAAAAGCGACGACTCTTCAACAAAATAAATTTATTTTAAACAAAGCAGTAGAATTTTCAGTTAAAAAACACATTTTTTCAACCAAATGGTTGAATTTTGAACTAAAAAATATCAAATTTCAGCTAAAAATAATTTCAACTAAAAATGATTACATTTTTTGTTAAATTGCAATGAAAGTGATAAATTTTCAAATGCAATGAATAATAATGATAATAAATAATTTCAAATAAATATGTATTTATATTTTTAAAAGAAGTGGTGAATTGAAAAAAATAATGAATCCTCAGCTGGAATACATATTTACATTTTAAGCCAAAAAATATTAACTTTTAACCAAGAAGATTAATTTATACCAAAGAAGACGAATTATCAACTAAAAAATACATTTTTCAACTAAATGGTTGAGTTTGGAACTAAAAAATATCAAATTTCAAGTTACATTTTTTTTTAAACTGCAATGAAAGCGATGAATTTTCAAATGCAATATAGAATCTTCAACCGCAATAGTTAAATTTAAAAAAATAAATAATAATGATAAATACTTTTCAAATAAATATGTATTTACATTTTAATAATAATTTTTCAACCAAAAAATGAATAGTTAAACTTTTAGTTACCAAAAATTAATGTTTGGCCAAAGAGATAATTTTTTAACTAAAATGATGGAATAATCAACTGAAATGGTTACATTTTCAGCTTAATAAAAATGATTTAAAACAAAAAAATGGTAATAAATAGTTAATGTTTTGTAATATTTTAATTTTCAGTAACACAAATTAATTTTCAGCCAAGGAAAAAGGAATTTTCAACCACAAAGATGAATTTTCAATTTAAATGATGAATCTTCAACCAAAAAATTAATTTTTAATCAAAGATTTTAACTTTCAACCAAATATATAATCAAATTTGTATGCCAAAAAACATAAATTCTGAAAGGAAAAGGTAGCAGTTGATATTACAACCAAAAAAGATTTTAATTTCTCTCCAAATACAGTTAAATTCAAACACAAAATACGACTTTTTAACGTGAATGGAATTTTGAATTCAGAACGATTTTTCGGGTGTGAGAGAAATAATACTAAACTGTTTAATTTTCAAGCAAAACATTAATTTTTAATAACAGATTTTACCTTTAAACAAAGTATATAAACAAACTCGTATGCACAAAAATGAATTCTCATTGAAAAATGTATTAGTTGATATGACAACAAAAAATTGTAATTTTTAATCAAAAAATGTTTAATTCAACCAAAAAACTCGAAGTTTTAGCATTAAAAAAACATACAAAAAAACATTTGAAAAAATCCCTGATATTTTCAGCTTTTTTCAGGCATATGAAAATTCCCTAACAATTCATGTGCTTGAAGTTCTGAACGTTCAAATGAACTTTTTTCGCGCTCAGAAGGTAACAAACTCAGGATAAATTCAGAAGATTGCAGAACAATTCAAGTTACACTAACATGATTCAAATAAATTGGAATAAAAGTTTTAAAAATCCATTGATTTCCGTAAAACTGGATTGAATTTAGAGGAATTTAACATCAAAGAGAAGAACTCGATGAAACTAATACAAATTCAAGGTCAATTTAAAAATCTCAAATGAATTAAAAGCAATTTGAAAATATGCAAAAACTTAATTGCATTCAGTAACTTTGAAGTAATCTTTAAAAAAATCAAGGGAATTCAAAGAGTTTGATGAAATGCCTACGAATTAAAAGTTAGGTCAATAGAAATTTTTAAATCTACTGATTTAAGTAGAATTGAGTGAACTTAAAAGGATTTTAGTAAATTAAAACAAAAGCAAGAAAATTCTAAAGAGTTTAAAAGAATTCAGGATGAATTTAAAAAAAAAATGAAAATCTCTTCAAATATTTGAAACCCTACAAATGACGACAAAACAATTCAATTTAAATTCAAAAGAATTCAAATGAATTGGAACAATTTTAGGAAACGAAAGAATGTGATTGATTACGATAACTTTTGAATAAAATTAGAGAGATTTAAAAGAAATGAGATGAAATTTATAAAAAATGAAACTAAATTCAAAAAACAATCAAGTGAAGTGAAAACTATTAAAAAATATGGAAAAATTAATTGAATTGAGTAGAATTTAATGAATTTAGAAAAATTCAAAAGAATTTAGGATAAATTAATAAGAATTCAGGGCGGATTTCGATAGAAATGCAAACAATTATTTGAAAACCTTTTTAAATCTTTGAAACTCTACGAAATCTCTCATCTGTAGTGAAAAATTATTTGAAATCCTTTAAAATATTAAAATCTCTTGAAAATGCCTTGTAATCTTTTAAAAATACCCTAAAATATTTCAGTCTTTGAAAACCTCCAAACTACTGACATAAATAAAAAAATTCTGGGAATCTTAAAATTTCCTAAAATATTTCGAATCTTTTGATATCTTTTAAAAGCCCTTGAAACTTGGCGTATTTCAAATCCTTTTTAATCCCAATAAAGTACTGAAATCAATAAAAAAAGTTGCTTATAGTATTTTAAAGTAACCTAAATGATTTGAAACCCTTTAAACTCCTTTGAAATTTTTAAAAGTTTTTGAAAATGCCAAGAAATTTGAAAAAATACGTTAAAATATTTCAAATCCTTTGACCATTTGATCAGTCGATCGTCAGGAATAAATAAATTAAAACTTGTAAAAATTCAACAACAAAATCCATGAAATTAAGTAAAACAGAGTAAGTTAAGAGAAATTGAAGTGAATTAGAAATAATTGAAGCGAATGCATAAAATTCAAGAGAATTCCAAAGAATTTGGGGTAAATGCCATATTTCTTCAAATATTTAAAGCACTACAAAATACCTCACTTCTCATGAATAAATACTTTAAACTCCACTAATATATTATAAAATCCCGCGAAATTCTATCATGGTATTTTCTGAAATCATGAAAAATGTATTGAAATACAATGAGAGTTTTCACATTCCTTTAAAATAATTGAAATCCTCGGAAATCTTATAAAATATTTTAAAACCTCATATGTCTTGTAAAATCGTTCCATATCTTCAGAAATTCGACAAAATTCCTTTTCCTAAAATGTTTCAAAACCTTTAAAATCACTTCAAATTAATGAAGTTAATAAAAACATTCCTTGAAATCTATTAAAATCTTTAAAATTCCTTCAAATTATTGAAATCTATTAAAATGTCTCGAAATCCTTATAAATACTCGGAAATATTTCAAAGAATTCAAGATAATTCAAAAACAGGTATAGACCTGAAAGGAGTAGTGATTAACACACGAATTAATTGATTAAATAAAATGTGACTAATGTGATCTTTTAATTTTAAAAAGCTACTAATAGTGAAATAGGATATAGGGACCGGTCTGTGTGGCCTGTTGTTATACAATTATAAATTAAAATTATAAAGAATATTTTTATTTGTTAGTAAAAACAATATTTCTGGATAAAATAGAATTTGGAAAATATTTGTCGTTCATTTAAACGTTCACAAGTTCAGGTGCACTGCCAATTACTTGTTTCCCAGGTAAGATTGACGCCCTGGGTATACAGTTGTTTATCAAATAAATTATTATTCACTCTCACCTGATTGTGCACATTTTCGTCAGCTCGTAGACCGCTTCAAATCCATGATTCACACTCTGGGACAGCAGGGAAGCAAACTCCTGATTATTGAAAATCTTTAGCGAACAACCAGGAGGAATCTTGCACACCGTACTAGGATGGAATCCATGGAAATGATTGCAATTTCTCGATTGGACAAAGATAGCAGAGTCCGAGAGGCACTCAGCATAGACCTCTCCCCCTACATAATATAAATGCACCCCCTTTCCTATGTGTCTCCTCGTATTCTCAATTGTAGAGTTCCTGTTGACATTCGACAACTGGCCCAGGCAGAATCTATCCGAATTATTACTCGGATTAGTGAACCCATCAACAATCACCGAGTGACTCTGACAATGGAAAATCTCTCCAACTCTGCAATTCAGCTCGTAGTAAGCAATCGAGGCCCAGTAGGGCTGTTCCTGGTAACAGACTGGAGCGACAGCTGGCGAGCCACCCGTGTCCATCGCTGCAGGATCTGGTGGAGGAGATTGTCCATGTTGAGAACCATCTTCAGGGGGAGAATAGGCAGGTGGCGGCGTTTCCGGCAATCCATTGGTGCCATAAGGACTTTGTGGATTATTGGTGCTTCCTGGACTTGGAACTGAACCAACAGAAGATATCGGCGAAGTGGGATTGACACCTCCTGATCCGGCATTAAATCCACTCGTCGAATAAGTCACATTGTGAGGCATCGTAGGCTCAGGCAGTTGTTGAAAAGGCAACAACGAATGCCCTGGAGCGAATTCCGAATGCCTGGGGACTAAAACTGGAGGCAGAACTGGACTCTCGACTCGTTTGTAGTGGTAGGGATTGATGCAGACTTCTTTCTGCTTCGCTGAGAAGGGATACTGGCAGAGTTCGAGAGGTTTCAACTCGTGGTGGGATTGTAGATCCGGCCATCGCCAAACACGACAGTAAATCACGTGGGGCAACCCCTTGCGATGTGAGACCTGCAATCTGCCGTCCAAACTCCTGGGGATTGTGACGCATTTGCTTGGTGTGCCGGGACAACTCAGAGCACGTTCAAGTTCCTCAATCGCTCCTTTTCTTTTTTTTAGTTTTTTCACCAGCGAATCTACTGCCTTTTCGGCCCATTTCTCTTCCTCGTCGCCCTGCTTCCAGCCAAGGAGTTTTTTCACTGCGGGACTTGTGAAAGAGAACAGACTGTTGAGAGAAGACATGGGTCCGGAACTGGATGATCCTTCCTCGTCATCCATGGTGAAATTGCCAGTGCAGCGTTTTTACGGATTATTCTTTAAGGCTTGATGGGTGGAAATATTACACTGGAAATTTAAAATAGATTGGTTATTAAACTAATATTAAAATTGATTTTCTGAAAGTCCAGTATTTTTAGGCATATATACAGACTAGAGGAAATAGAGCGTTTATTTACGAAAATAGAGGAATAAATTCTTTTATTCCACACTCTACCTAAATGGCAACCTTTTGCTACTGAAAATATGGGTGAAAGTAGCATATATTTGTCCTAGACCGCATTTGCGAGGCGAAAGTAAAATTGATATTTCTTCATTTGCAATTTTTACAAAGCTATAGAAAAATGCGTCGGACTCGCTTTTTAGAGTCAAAATATGGCCAGGGTCGAATAAAATACTATATACAACACGGAACGAAAGTAGATTTTTCCCTCGGACAGTAAACCCACTGGCGGGAAAAATCTGCTCCTTTCGCCCCTTGTTACATAATGTACTACTAAATAAAACCCGAAAAGATGAATTAAAAAAAAAAGTTAATTTTCAATAAAATATTTGAATTTTTATCCAAATATTTTAATCTGCAAGCCAAAAAGACAAATTTTGTATAATACCGTTGAATTTTCAATAAAGCAGTTAAATTTGTAACCAAATTGACGAATTTTCAAACAAAAAAGATTAAACTTTAACCAAAAACATTTGCATTTCCAGCCAAGCAGATGAATTTTCATGCCAAAAAGACGAATTGTTTTAGATGGCAGTTGAATTTTCAAAAAAAAAATCCTTTTTCAACCAAGAAAGATGACTTTTCTACCAAAAGGATACAAGAAGATGAATGTTTAACAGAACAGCTAAATTTTCGACCAAAAAAATGACTTTTTCACAAAATAGTTGAACTTTTAGCCAGATGACTAACCAAAAAGAGGAGTTTAATTTTTGACCACTATAGATGCATTTTCAACGAAAAATTGAATTTTCGACCAATTTATTGAATTTTTAACAAAATAGTCGAATAGGTTAAATCTTAACAAGTTTTAAAGTACATATTCGAAAAATCTCCTTATATTATTAGTGATGTTGATACCTCTTTTTTTAGTTACGTTTTACAATTTTTATCTCGTTAAATCTTCAATAAACTCTTGTAATCTTTTGAAATCCCATCTAATCCCAAGTTTTCCATATAATATTATTTAATCCTATATAGTGTTGTATAATCGTGTGTAATCCCATGTTATCTCTTGTAAATGTACTTAAGACTGTAATTTTGTAATCTAGTTTTCTCAATGTTAGGTAATAAAATGTTACAAAAATGTTACCGAAAAATTACTTGAAACTTTAAATTTAGTTAGTTTGCAGTTACTTTGTGTGTCGTGTATATAATTGAAATTAATCTCTTTTTGGTTGAGGATTCAGCTATTTTCTCGCAAATTTTTCATCTTTGGTTGAATTCAACTTTGATTTATTTCAAATTAAATTATTTTTTAATTAAAATAATATAAACTATTATTTTTTTCGTTGAGAATTTTTCTATTTTGGGTGAAAATTCATGTAATTTATTACAAATTTAACTACTTTTGCAGAAAGTTCCACTATTTAGTTAAAAAGTGACTTGTTTTTTCATCCATATATATCGTTTGAAAATGCAACTGTTTTGTAGAAATTTCGTCTTTTTGGCTTGAAAACACAACAATTTAGGGAGAACTTTTTTTCTTACTTTAAAATTCGGCTTTTTCGTTTCAAAATGTATCTCTTTCGGTAAACAAAATTCTGTAGAAGGTTCAGCTATTTTGCTAAAAAAATATCTTCTCTTGCTGAAAATTTAACTATGTACTTGGTTGAAATTTGAAATATTTTGTTAAAAATACAGTTGCTTGGTTGAAGATCCACAATTAAGTTAAAATATGAAAAAACTCCATTGCTATATGTTACGAGCTTAGAAAAATTCAAGGGAATTTAAAGGAATTTTATGAATGGCCTAAAAATTCAAGATGAGGGTAAAAGACTGCAGGATCAATTAAATAAAAAAAATAGTTCAAAAAATCCACTGAATTAACGAGAATTAAACAAATTTAGAAGAATTTAAGTGAATTAAGAATTCAGGATGAATTAAAAAAATAACAATGTCTAATCTCTTCAAATCTTTGAAACCCTACTAATTTCTAACCAAAAGAGTGACTAATGACTACAAAACAATTCAAAAGATTTGAAATAATTTGGAATTTTTTAGTCGAAAAAATCTATTGAATTCAGTAAAATTTAAATGAATTCCGAGGATTTTAAGGGAAAAAAGAAGAATTCGATGAATTCATTAAATAAAATAGAATTTAAGAAACAATCAAGTGAATTCAAAATAATTGAAAAGAATTAAGGATGAATTCATTAAAATTCATGGTTAATTCCAAATGAATTGCAAAAAATATTTGAAAATCACTTCAAATCTTTTAAACCCTACGAAATACCTCACTTCTTGTGAATAAATTCTTTAAAATTCATTAAAATATTATAAAATCCCGTGGAATTACGTGAAATCTGATATTTCCTGAAATTCAGGAAAATGTATTAAAATACCTTGAATCCTTTTAAAATGCGTTAAAATCATTTGTCCGAAATTGCTAGGAAATTCTTCATAAGCGCAGGCAAGTTTTTTCAAATTTCATAAAATTATTAAGAACGTTGGAAATCCCTTGAAAATGTTTAAAACCCCTTCAAAGATTTCAAATAATTTAACACCTTTTGAAATTCCTTAAAACTTTTTAAAGCCCTTGAAAACGCCTGGGAGTCTTTTAAAATGCCCTTAAATATTGCAAATCCCTTGAAATCACATTACATTACTGAAATCAATTAAAAATTTCTTTGCAAAATTTTAAAATAACCTTAAATATACAAAATCCTTTTAAATCATTCGAAATTTTTGAAAGCTTTCAGTATATATCAAATAATTTAATCACTTTAACAATTGATCCTCATGATAAATTAAACAAAGATTTTAAAAAATAAAAAAAAAAACCCATTGAATTCAGAAGAATTGAGTACATTTAGGGGAATTCAAGTGAATTAAAAGAATTCAAATGAATTCATAAAGTTCAAGACAATTTCAAACCATTTAGGATCAATTAATTTAATAATAATTAATAATTAATTCAGGACGAATTCCAAATCATATCTTCAAAACTTTTAAACCCTAAGAACTACCTGACTTCTTGTGAATAAATTCTTTAAAATCCACTAGAATATTATAAAATCCCGTGAAATTCTAGGATGATATTTCCTGAAAAATTTATTAAAATACATTGAGAGGATTAATTAATTTAATTTTTTTTTAATTTAACAGGCCCTGTAAAATCGTTCCTCATGTTCCGAAATTCTAGAAAATTCTTTATCCTAAAATATTTCAAACGTTTGGAATTGCCTTCAAATAAATGAAATTAATCAAAAATTTCTTGGAATCTTTTTAAATTCCTTAAATAATGTCAAGTTAAAAGCTCTGAAAACGCCGTAGAAGTTAAAAAAAATACTAAAATCTTAAAAGCGCATTCGAATTATTGAAGTCTATTAAAAATTTCTCACAATTTTTAGAAATGCCATGAAATATTTCAAAAGAATTCTAACTCACCCATGAGTTAATTTACTGAAAGAAAAGTGATTAATGTGATCTTTTCATTTAAAAAATTGACCAAAAAATTACTAATAGTGACTGTGTGGCAGCCCTGATTGTTTTTTATAATTACTTCTCACAGAAATTCCCATATTTTTGCTATTTTTTTTGAACGCCTGATTTTTGGAAGCTTTAAACATATAATTGAAACTGAATTTGGGGTTCAATAGGAGATATAGGGACCACTCTTTGAGGTATGTTAACCCCTCACATAAAAACACAAAATTTGTAGGGGAACCAATTTGGAAAAAATAAAGCCCCTTTATTAACCGTACGCATTTTTTAAATTAAATATTTTTAAATAGTTGCAATACTTACTTATAAACACTGCACTGGTTGAGAAAGAGAGACTATTAACGATTCAACATTGTCGACTTATTATGGCGCCAAAATCCTGGTTATATTTTGTATGCAAAAATGAATCCGAGGATCTCAGTTGTTATTCTGAAAACACATATGTAAATAAATAAAAGGTTTCGATTACTACATTCATTAAAGCTACTTTAATTAATTAGAGATTTAGGCCCGCTTCAAAATATGTTTACGAATATTTAAATAAACATAAAAAAAGGAAAAATGAATTTATTTTTAAAGCATATTCATTTTTCTTATTTACGAACAGTTTTCGATTTTTTCTAATGAAACTTAATTCTACTAGCACTACAAACAATTTTAATTTTATATAAATAGTACATTTTAATGCATAATACAATTAAACTTATATTAACTTACACATTTTAATTCTAACTCTTGTAGCAACAGCAACCTTTTAATATTGCTTTACTGAACTAAAATCAATTACGATATTTCCAAAATACAGTCAAAAAGAGAACATTTTCACAAGATCTATAAATCGCGGGAATTACTGAACCCAAGAATTAAAAAAAAAAGTCCTGTAGCTTCAGAATATCAAAAAAACGGCAACAAAGGGAATAATTTGTAAGAGAATTCGCACCCCATTATTGAAACCAGAAATGAATCACCCCCCTCGATAATGATAGGTGTGCGAAATGAAAATCGGAGCAGTGACACTATGGTGTATTGACGTCTTGACAGCAACCCAAGACCTCAACTCCAAAGCAGAAGAAATACAATCTATTTCTTTTATAACCTCAAAATTTGGTACCTTCTAAAGCTCGCAATTTATTCTCTTAAGTAACTCAAAAATCCAAAAGCACAAAAAGGAAGCAAAAGTAAAAATCAGAAAGTATCGAGGAAGCTACCTCTCTCCTCCAACCCCCCTTATCCACACGAATCTCTTCGACTTGCAATCAGGCCAGTTTTTCAGTAAAACCAGAATTTAAAAAAATCCCAGACACAAAATATCACTCACCCCCGGAATACACGACTTAATAAATCCTCTCGGCAAATACAGGACGTTTCCAGGATCTTTTTTCACCACACACAAGAAATGTTTACTCTCTCCGCTCTCTGCGCGAAAAGTTATGGCGTTACATATGGCGTTATGGCCGCAATATGTACATATATGCGTAATTCATAATTTTATCATTGTTTTCTTTCATGCGCAAACGGTATAAATATTTATTTATATAAATATTTGTAAATACGGAACTCTAATATGCTATTAGAGATATCGTATAATCTTAATCTATAAGCAAATCGCAGGAGGAAATCTTAAAACTCGTTTGGAAGAGGTTATGGACGTTATGGTAGAGAATGGAGAATATTACCAATATTACCTGTAATATTACCGAGAATGTTGAGAATATAAGAAATTAATAAGAATTTAGGAAAATTTCGAACCTGTTATTGTTTTGTTAAAAGAAAACGGGGGAAAATGATTGTTGCGAATTCTTGGAAGAAAACTACTTTCCCCTGAGGGAAAGTTGAGACAGATCTGGAGGGATAACGGAACACGAAAACCTAAAAACGCGCGATTTTCAAATCCGAGTCTTCACTCTTCATTTTGTATTCAGGATAGCCGTTTTAATCGAAGAAAAAATTCCCGAACATTTCCCGATTCGCAAACATTTTTCGTGGCCAATTAAATTTAAAATTTCGAACTCTAAAGCTAACCAATTTTTCGTTTGAGTTAATGGAAAATAAACTGCTATTAAAACGTACTAATTTAAATTAAATGCATTTAAACTGAAAAATTTAGAATTTTTAACTTTTATAAATTGTAGAGCTCAAAGATTCAGTTCAAAAAAGAGAAATCCATGTTATGATTTTAAATGTTCTAAATTTAATAATCAATAATAAAATTTATATTTGAATTAGTTTAAATCTGTTTAAAAAGCTTTTAAATTTAATTTTAACGTTTTGAAAAATCTACATGTTTCAAATTTTTTCAAATCTAAAATATTATTAAAAGTTTTTCATTACTTCTAAATATTTTTTTAAATTATTCGAATTTAAAATAATTTTTCAAAATAAAAAATAATTTCCAATTTTCTTAGCAATCTTAAGAAAATGTTTTATTCTTTTGAAGCCTTTCAGAATTCTTAAAAAGCTTATACCTTTTTTTCATAATCTGGAGTTTTAGATTACTAATTTTGAATCTTTTTAAAACATCTAAATATCTCTAAAAATTACTGCAATTTTTCTAAAAATAATTAAGTGTTTTATTATTATTTATACATCAAAATTCAACAATTACACTTACTAATCATTTTCTCAATACAACAATTAAAATTGTAACGCTCCAAGTTGAAAAGCTCCTTAAAATTTTAACGACACCTTTCTATTTCAAATAATTCAATTTCAAATTATTGACAGTTGTTCACGAATTTTGAACAAATTTAGAATCGTCTTAACAAATAAATTACAGTTCACTTGTTGATACTTCAAGTACAGTTTTATTTTTCAGATAATTAATTCAATTTATATTTACTGTTGATTAAAATAATCAAAATCTGAATAATATCATAATTAAATAAGATCAAAAATTAATACAACTCACTAAGAAATACATTTTTTTATAAAATCGTATCTTTGCTATCTACAATTATTTACAACTATTTACATATATTCTTATATCTAGATCCTAACTATTTTTAGTTAAGAGGTATTTATTTTTGATAAGAAATTCTGATGAAATATTTTTTGTTCAGAATTGATCTTTTTTGTTTGAAAATTTAACATTTTTTTTTAAATCGTCCTATTCAGTTGAAAATTCAACTGTAATTTTATCCTCAAATTTAACTAATTTCTTGAAAACTCGCCTTTTTCGCTGCAAATTATTTTATTTAAAAATGTAACTATTTGCTTGAAAATTCATGAATTTTGTTGGAAAATCGTTTTTTGTTGGGAAAAACTTTTTTGTTAATTTTAAAATTTCATCTGTTGTGGTTAAAAATTTAATTTTTTGGATCTAAATAAAAAAACTTGTTAAAAATTATCCTTTCCGGTTGGAACTTCAACTTTTTTCGTTTGAAAAAAAATTTTTGGTTTTAATATCAACTGTTTGATTGAAAATTTAACTATTTTGTTGCAAAACACCTTTTTTCAATAAAAATTATTTTCTTTAATTGATATTGACCTAGTCTAGTTGAATATTCATAATTTTAGTTAAAAAATCATCTTATCTTTAGTTGAAAATTTAACTATGCCCTTGAAAACTTTTTTTTTTGTAATTGTAATATAATTTTTAACTGCATATTTAGGTATTCTATTTTTAGTCAAATAATGATATTTCTTATTGAAAATTAATATTTTTATTTAAAAATTCAACTTTTTTGTGCAAAATTCATCCCTGGTTGAAAATTTAACCATTTTGTTAAAAAAAATTTAATTGAAAATTAATTCTTTTAATCGAAAATTTATTCTGTTGATAAATTGACAACTCTGATGTTTTTTCTCCAATTTTTGTTGCAAGTTAATATTTTTAATTAAATCTTTTTTATTAGAAAACTCAACTGTTTGTTTTAAAATTATTGCATTTTTTGAATTCGTCATTTTGAATCAATACAGTTTGCGATAAAAAAATAATTAGTTGAAAATCAATCTGTTTTGGTTAACGATTCAACTATTTACTTAAAAACAATTTTCTTCAAAAATTGTATGCTTTGACTGAATTGTCGCAATATTAACTAAAACATTTTTTATTGGAAATTTGCTGTTTTTATGCAAATAAATTTTTTTAAACTGAAAATTGAACTATTCTTTTTTTAATTACAACTTGGTATTTTTTTAATTAAAAATTAATCTTTTTTAGTTGAAAATTAATTGATTATATGTTCCAAAATTCATGTATATTATTGAAAATTCTTCGTTTTGGAAAAACTTAATGTTCTTGGCTGAAATTTTATCGTTTATGGTTAAAGCTGCAATAGTTTAGTTGAAAATTAATGTTTTATTTGAGGATTAAACATTTTTGTTGAAAGTTCGTTTTATTTGCAATTCAACTGTTTTCGACTGAAATAAAAATATTTTCTTCTTGAAATATCAACTAAAACCTTTTTCGATTTAGAATGTATCTTTTTTTATTGCGAATTTAACTTAATCCTTGCTTACAAGTCAAACTACCTTGTTGCAAAATTATTTTGTACCATTATTAATATTTTCTGTTTACAAATTCATCTCTCAGTAGAAAATTCACCTTAGTTAAAAGTGCATATGTCTGATAAACCGTTAATCTATTTCGGGCGAAAATGAACTTTTTTGTTGCAAATTCAACAATTTCACTGAATATTGAACAATTGGATGGAAATTTATGACTTTTGTTGAAAATTCGTCTTTTTTTATAGAGAATGAATTTTTTGTTTTTTAAAAATGCAACTGGTTGCAAATGTCAATGGTTAATCTGTTTGAGGATTCAAGTATTTTGATAAAAATCCGTTTTTGTGGGTAAAGTCCTACGGTTTTTTATTATTATTTAAGGTCTATCTTTGTTAAAATATCAACTTTTACGACTACTTTCTTAAAAGTTAATAATAATGAAATATAATTTAATAAAATATATATAATATATTCAATAAATATAATAATAAATAAAATAATGATATGAAAATTAAAATTCTTTTTTTAAAACACATTCTCGAGTTGAAAATTCAACTGTTTTATACAAATTTTCTTGAAAACCTTTTATTTTGTTTAAAATATCAAAAAATACATTTTCTGTTAAGAATTTATGTTTTTTTCTTTTTTACGGACCCTAACAAATGGTGATAGGTGGTTTATAGTTATTAATATGAAAACGCAGTTTAAATTTTTCGCGCGTTAACTAGAAACTCCTTTTCCGCTTTTCGAAATTCGACATGTGAAGAGAGCTTTAACTGAGTCACGTTCCTTCCTGTTTGATTCTCGTCTCTTTAATGACGTAAAGCAGTGTCTAATGTCGTCACGTCCGGGAATTTAGCTTCAGTGTAAAAAATAAATCAGCGGTAGAAACATTGTTGTTCCTCCTCAGAGAGGACAAAATTTTAAGAAGCCGGGATGTCAGGCGAGGATAATGAAAGCAATAAACGCCTGGTTGAAAATCCTCCCCAGGAAGGAGAAAATCAACCTGCAAATGGCGAAATTGTCCCGGCCGAACCTACCGAAGGCGAGACGAACGTAAGTAATTTTTAGTTAAGCCTATATTTCATTCTCTCCGGGATATTTCAAGTGTCAATTTTTACTTCATATCCATCATTATCGGAAAATTCTCGTTTTCAAGGTTAGTTTCATTAATTCCGATGCTCGCGACTGCAAAAACTTCTTTCGGGCTTTTTCTGAAATTTTTGGATCCCCAATTTTCATCATATTTAATCAATCCAAAATGAAGGTGCATTGATCTCTTATAAAAATCATGAGAAGGCAAATTTCTTATCTTTTTGCGTAATATTTCGTTCTTACTTTGCGAGATGAAAATTACAAGGACGCGTTTAATTACCTCGATTTCGAGATTCATTAGGAATTAGATTAGCCTTGGTAATGTTTTTATTATGTAAAAAGGCGTTTCCTGAAATAGACACATTATTTTATGACTTTTTCGCGTATAGTTTTCTGTCAAATAAATAGAATAAAAATTACCGTAACATGGGACTAACCAGAATACATTGGGAAAACCGGGCCACTCGTGATTTTGTATTTTGATTTTTTTTTAAATATCCATAAGATTTCCCATGGGTTTCTATGAAATAAATGTCAAACTGAATTTTAGAGGCTTTTTGCTTCAGCGTCGTGGATAGCTTTTGACAAAAGTAATATTTATATAAGGTTATAATGTTCTCTATTTTGGTTAAATCGAGTATAAAAATTTTTCTGAAATATAACTGTCAATTTTTTTGTTATATTTACGTCAATTATATCGTACAACATCTTAACACAATTAGCTAAAATTTTAACAAGTTGAGATTACACTTTATTTTGGGGGACATAGTAAGAAATAATAATAGACAAATTAAATCGGCGAAAAACGAATATAACAGAAGTCTGCAACGTTTAGAAACGTCAATACAATTTTTTGTTTAATTACCCAAATAAAATAAATTAGAAGAAAATAAGAAAAAAGTTATTTTTGATGTTTTTACCTCTATTATAATGTCATAATTGCTATTTAAATGAAATTAAATATATTTATTTTCAGAAAAAATGCTAACTTTTCTCTAAAAGCTCGGTTCTCAGATTTCCTTTCACAATTTATTTATTCATACTCAATGTCAAGCAACACAAACACAAGTTTCAACTAAATGTCCTTTTCGAACTGTCCTACGCACTTTGAAAGCTAAAGGAAAATTGTTGAAAAATTTAATTTTCATTTAAACGTTCCGTTCTCGGTTTTTATTTCGCTAAGTACTCTTACTCGATGTCGGGTAATAATAAAAAAGCTTTAACTCCAAATCCAGGGTGGCGGTTTGCGGCGGATGATTTTAAATTCCCGGTTATACCCTGCCAAGTTTTTCATTTTTCACGTTCAACTAAAAGTAACATATTCATACTTTCTGCAAACCAAAAACATTTATTTTGATTCATGATGTTCATTCTAAACATCCGTTAACACAACAGAGCAAAAAATTGCAAAATAAATGAATTTTGGAACATATACTTAAATTTTCCTCTAGAGATATCAATTTTTAACAAAAAATTTGATGGATTAAATTTTAGATAAAAAAATAATTTTCAACAAAAATAGGGATTTTCAAGAAGATACTTCAATTTTCAACCTAACTGCTGAATTTTCAACAAAAATGACAAGTCTTCAACTGAAATAATTGAATTTTCAAGAACCAAATTTATTTTGACTAAAAAAAGATAAATTTTCAACCAAAACTTAAATAATTAAATGTTAAGTTAACGAAACAAATAGATGTTGAACGAAAACTATGGAATATTTAATTGGAATAAGTTGAATTTTCTGTTAAAAAATTACTTTCCATAAAAAATTACTTACAGCGAAAAAGAAAACTAACTTTAAAAAAAATAGTTATATTTTCAAACAAAGTGATGAATTTTCAAGTAAAATTGTAAATCTTTAACTGGAATTATTGAATTTTAAATCAGAAAGATGAATTTTCAACTAAAATGAAGAATCTTTAAGTAGAATAATTGATTTTTTGACCAAACAGATGAAGTTTCAAATAAAAAGATAATTTTTCAACTAAAAATTAAATCATTAAATTTTTAGTCAAATAATGAATGTTCAACCGATGAGATGAATTTCTTAATAAAATATCAACCAAAAATGAAACAAAGTTTCAACAAAATAGTTAAATTTTCCGCAAAAAATAACCCAGGAATACTAAAAAATAAATGGAATACTTGTTTAACCTAACAGAAGAATTTTTAATCAAGAAGATTATTTTCAAATAAAAATATATTTTTCTAACAAAAAATCGATTTTTAACTAAATACGTGGATTTTGTACGAAATAGTTGAATTTTTAATTTTAAAAAATTCATTCATATTGTTGAATTTTGAACTAGAAAATATCAATTTTCAAAAGTGGAACAGTTAAATTTTTAATTGTAGAAATTAATTTTTAACTAAACTGATGAACTTTCAACTATAATAATGAATCTTTAACTTGAGTAGATGAATTTTATACCAAAACGTTGAATTTTCAAGTATAAAAAATATTGTTCTGCAAGACAGGACAAATTTCCCACAAAATGTACATAAATTTTCAAATAAGTAGTCTAACTTTGAATAAAGAATATAAATTGAAAAAAAAGTTTCAACCGTCAAAAATAGAATAGTTAAATTTTATCTAAAGCTTAAACAAGAAAAAATAAAAATTTCAGCAAAGTAGTTAAATTTTCCACTGGATTAGTTCAATTTTTGTAGTTAAAAAAAATCATTTTAAACAAAGTAGTTACATTTTCAACATTTTCTAGTGTCGGATGTACCTGAAGTTCTCAACGTTCAAATGAACGAAATATTTTTCCCAAGTTCATTTTATCCATAAATATTGTTCCAATTACAATTAAAAATATGCATTATAATTTTGTTTTAGTACATAAATGTTTAAAGA
>JAAAKG020160193.1:0-56117 GCA_010014905.2 Druon quercuslanigerum | reverse complement strand
TCGAACCCCGGACCTCTGAGGTGAAGTCCGAGCATCTAACCACTGAGCCACCGAGGCTCTTTTATTATTTTTATTATTATTATTATTATTATTATTATTACACCAATAAGCCGTTTCGCTTTCGGGGTAGGCGTGACTCACTCGGTAGGGAGAGGAGTAGTGTGAGGAAAGGGTTATAAAATTTTTAGATTTAAGGATTTCGAATATCACTTGAAAGTCTATCTCACACGTTTATAGACTGATCATAAACTTATGCGAGGCAACTGTTTTCGATAAAAATAATATTAAATAAAACTTCAAGATTATTCATAAGACCACATAATAAGTGTAGGCTAAACAAATTAATGATGGTGAGAAATGAATTTGGAATGTACGAAAAGCCATTGCGAGCTTCCTTCGTCTCCCTTAAACACTCGTTCAGTTATAATTATGTGTTAGTTTATATTTTAAATTCTTAACTTGAGTCAGTGCTTTGGCTAATTTTGAAGTAAATGTATTTTAACGCCACAATTTGAATAGACAACACATGCCGTAAGCAAAGGTATTTATATGAATTAGTATAAACGATGAGATCGTAAAATGCGTCAAATAACGTGTAGAAGTAGTGGAGTGTAAAAATCGAATACTATTAGGTAAAAAAAGATATTTTTACCAGCTTGAAACTTTTTTTTCAAATTTCATGGCTGAAAACGGTAAACTTTTTGGCAACCATCCGCATACTGATTAATAAAATAAATAGAATATACTTTTAAATGAACTGTTTATTATTAGGTAAATATATATATATATATATTAAAATAACGACTTTCTTCACTAGAATTCTCTACTTTTTTAAACAATTTATACAGGGAAGAAAATTGGTCCTTCGAGCCGAATAATTTAATTTCGTATTTGTTCCTCATCAAAATGCTGAAATCGACGTATAAATTCTAGCACATAATTCATTTGTTAGAATGCAGGAGTGCAAATTTTCAATTTTGTAAAACAAGAAACACAAATTTTGTACTATCTCTTCGGTACTTTGTTGAATATGATTTACATCGATTTCAAAGTACACCAATCTTTCTTTCGTAGACATACTGGCAACCATACTTGCAGAGCTCGCACGGTGGTAACTCCATTAAATTCCTTGAGCGTAAAACTGTGTAATGCCATTAAGATAAAAAAATATGCCGCCACCCCAGGGAGCCCCATTCGCGAAAGTCCATTTCAGCAGAGACAGCGTGATTCGTTTGCTTCAACCAGAGACTATTTTACATCGCAACGTTGTTGCGCCAAAGTAAGCGTGGCAGCTCGAAAAACTTACGAGGCAGTTAAACAGATCTACCGCGGTCCAGGGTTAACTGCTGCTACATCACCGTCTTCCTTTCCGTGCCTGAATCATCCCTTCCCCTTTCGATATCGCCGGATCCATGAATACCTTAAAAGGATTTGCAAAGTGAAAATTCTGCAGACCGGCGTCCCGAATATAATCGTAACTCAGAGTCCAATTTACAACTGGAGGAATTCCGCATTTAATTCTCTACCTAATGTTTCTCTTTCTACGCAAATAAATATTGGCTCTGTAATTTTGATTTTCTGAAATACTATATTTTAAGAAAGCCATTTTTTACATAAGGAATCTGCATTTTGAAATACTCGAGATATTACTTTGTACAATTAAGTCTTATTTCAAGACTACGGATTTAATTAAACAAAATTATTCTCAAACCATCTTTAAAAAAATAAAATTAAAAAGTACGGAATTTTAGCCGAAATTACGTCACTGAATCTGCAGATGCTTGCAACTATCATATTATTGTTTCTTGACATCTCACGAACATTGCAAGTCAACACATAAAAAATGATTCACCCCGTTTCAAAAATCTTCAATTTCTAATTAATTCCTTTGAAAAAATAACACATAATACATTAAATTTTGTCGAAAATAAGTAATACCAGAGATTATGCATTAATATTGTTCTTTACTTCACCATGCGAGGAGTTTTTAAATCGTGCGCTCAAACAAGTCTCTAAATCGTATTTTTATCCGATTTAAACTTTTTTGTTCACAATTTTGTTCTTCTATGTTTTTTCTTTTAAATGCCGCTATTGTTAGTCATTGTTAAGTTTTTAATATGAAAAATCTCAGAATTATATATTTATTGCATCAATTTAAATGTACTTAAATGCAGAAGCTACCAATTTTAAAGGTTCTTAAAGTTTCAAGGCTTTCCAAACATGTACAGTGAACCCCGGAGATACTGCCCCCGGGAGTTAGTTCTTCCGATAATTGACGCAGTGTCGCGGGGATGGGCGAGAAGAGCTGCGGGGAATGTGCGATATGCACTCAGACGTGAAAAAACAGAGAAAGAAACAGGAGAAATTCAAATAGTTCGGAGTCCCCTGATATAGGTAAAAAATTGGGGAGTTAGAAATTTTTCATTTTAGAAGCGCTAATTGTAAAATGAAATACTTTGACGTTCAACTTTTGTGCTATATTGAATTATTTTTGATGTAATTGGATAGATCCGCCTTCATAGTAGATTATTTTTTTAAAGCGAAGAACTTTTAACTTATTTCTCTCGCTATGTTATCAAATATATTTTTATTCTATTCTCATTTCTAGAGAAACGTTCAATTTCCTCTTCAAATTTAGAATTAATAGTTTGTTTTCCCCTATTATGCAGCTTAAACATTCTGAAATCCGTACAATGCTGCCAAAGTGGAAACGACTAAAGTTCATTGTTAGATTATTATTTTTAAATTCAAAATGGCTTAAAATGTGAAAATAAACGAGATATTTTAACCTATATAAATACTGAAAGAGAAAAAATGGACACACTAATTATTTTCAGTTTACTCCTGTAATATTGAAAATATCACCCACTTAAGTTTTTGTTACAATTTGTTTTTCTGAATAATAAATGGGAAGCAAGAAAAACATTTGTATTTCATATGACAGCGTACAATGAGCAACTGCAGAATGGGTTAATTCTTTTGAACCACACAAAATTTATTATTACAGTTCTTTTTTTATTTACTAGATTCATAGCTGTATATTATGAAACACGCAAATTTACGAGAATTCGGAGCATCCAAAAAATTCCGATAATTTTCCTAATTTATAGTAAACTATGGCAATTTATCGATAACTTATCAATAATTTACGGTATGTTATCGCTTCTAATTGGTCCAAAGCGTCAAGTAATTTTTCCACTTTTATTTTCCAGTGAGTTAAATTATACTTTTGTTCCCCCGGACGTCACCGTGCTTAAAACGCTCTACTTTATCCCGGCTTAGCAGGTATCGAAAATGGCTCAAATCATGCTTGAGTTATAAAAATGATTGTTATTCGTTGTTTGAAAACTTTGGAATAGTTAAAACGTCAAAAATAGTTAGAAAAGAAAATATAAAAATTAGATTCGACTAACAAGATTTGCAACTCCTTTAATCCAAATCAAGATTTCTTTTCAACATAAGGAAATTCTACACACTATTCTACGCAGAAAATGCATTACGGTATCGTTACAAAAAAAAAACAGATAAAAAAATGAACAAGCAACCCTAGGGGGTCGTTTGGCGCAGCCGGTGGCTAGAGATTCTCCATTAAAATGCCATAAATATTCTAATTTCATGGGGATGTACCACAACAACTTCAGAATCAACACTGCGATCTTTGGCATTATATAGAAGGCAGTCAAGAATATGAGTCTACTTGAAATTGAGTGTAATACGCTTGTTGTAGACTGGTAATATAAATTCATCGATTTCCAAGACTGCGTTGGAAAAGATAGAATCGCGTGTGTGCAGGACTAGTTGGGAAATTGTAGAGACCGTGACATTGGGTGGACTTCGTGTGGAAGGGTTCGAAGAACGAAGGGGTAACGGAAAAGTGGAGAGTGAAACTGATAGCGAGTGAGTGAGGGGGTAAGAGAGAGGGAGGGTGAACAGGAGGGTTGTTAGCCATTGAGGTTTCAAGAGACGAAGTAAAGGTATGATACGTGTGCACCGCATTGATCGTACCTGTTTCCACCTTTTGCCAAAGCTTGACTTTTCCTTTATGTCTCGCATGCACTCTTCCGAATTTCTGATTGTATTTTAAATAGAGATATAAAGATTAAATTCTTGAATAAAAAACTCATGCTTTTCTTAAAAACATTTTTTGTGCATTTATATGTTTTAAGCAGTACCAATTTAAGTAACAGTGCACCCCTACACAAAAAAAGTTTTATTTTAAACAAAGAAACTGCGTCAAAATGTATTGAAACAAAATTGAACCATACTTGGCCCATATTGAGCAATACGACTATTGCGGTAACAATTTAATTGGTTTTCTTTGTTTGCATTGAGGGACAGAGTGAACATACCTGAAGTTCAAAATGAGTTTATGAGAAAATTCTTGAATCTCTTTTTGGTTAAGAATGCAAAGGTTTGGTTGAAAATTAATATGTCTTGGTCGAAGATTTAACTATTTTGTTGAAGATTCGCCATTTTTTAATGAATTCGACTCGTTTCAATGTAAAATTAAAATCTTCAGTTTATATATGAAATATTATGAAAGCTGCTGCAACAATTACAGAGGTATTAGCTCACTAAGTACTGTAAGTAAAATATATTCAAAAATACCTATTAATAGGGAAATAAAAATGATGGAAGAAAATATATTGGCAATGCAACATGGATTTCTGCAGGAAGAATCATGTACGAATCATATATTTAGCTTGAGGTAGATCACAGAAAAGTGTTTGACAATGAATAAAAAAGTTTCCCGTGCATTTGTTGACCCGGAAAATGCGTTTAACAAGGTGGATAGAAGTAATCTTTGGGGAGTCCTGTAAGAGTACGGAGTCAATGGACAAATCCTACAATGAACAAAAATAATATATGAATGTAGCTATGCGAGTGTAAGGTGAGTGTAAGGTGTGACGCGTTATGTCCTTAAGGCTATTTATTATATTCATTTAAAAGTGTCTAGGATTGGCCCTCTTCGACACAGGCGGTATCAATCTTGGGACAGTATATATAGATAAAGTAAATGGCAGCATACCCAGAGGCAGACAGAGAAAAGAATGGTTAGAATGCGTATATGAGACCATAATTCGAAGAAACATAAGCAGTCATAGAAGAACAAGAGTCTGCATGAGAAAATGGATGGAAGTGAAGGAAACTAAAGAGGTAAGCACAGGACAGAAAAGTGCAGCAACCAATAGTTTACAAGAAATGTACGACAAAGAGTGTCAGTGGAGTGAATGATAGCTGCAACGAAGGGCCGTGGATATTAATGGGCCCAAGTGTAGAACTTCACACAATGATTTTATGAAGCTCTTCGCCTGGAGTGATCGCCAGAGAGATTAATCAGCAAAAATACAAAGTCAAACTATTCTGATGAAAAAATCATCTTTTTAAGATCATTTTAACAGCTTTATGCTCGAAATTAGAATGATTTTTGGTTAAAATATCAAAAATTAATGAAGTTTTGAACCTTAAATGGAAGAACGACACTCGCGCGTAGTGCGCGATTGGTAATGCTATAGTTTCTTTAAAATTGAATGACGAATTTTTTTTCATGATAAATCCAAAAGCCGTCACGAATTGATTTCTGCAACTTACTTTCAACCTTGTTTTTAGCTTACGCCCCAGTGTGGGACGCCCCCAACGGCGTGGAACCTTTAGGCAATTGCCTACCTTTCTTCAATGGTTAAACCGCCCCTATCCTAATTAGTACTTTTTGTCATTACTAGAGTTTTCTTTTTTTTGTAGTGACATTTATTGCAATTCAATGAAATACCCAAAACAAACAATTTACTGCAAAATCGAATGAAAAAAGTGAAATTCAATATAACTGCAAAAATGTATTTTAATTCAACGAAATTCCCTACTATACCACGAAAGACAGTTTATAAGTTAATAAACACTGCGATCCTAATACGCAGCGCTGGCCACCAACCAAGTAAAAATAGTAAGAAGTATTTTTTGGAAAATTGAAAATATCACATTGATTTTTCAAAAACAAAAATATTCATCACTTTTTTTAAGTGAAACTTCTTTTGGGATGGGAGTAAATTGTAAAAAACGACCAAACGACCGGAAGGAAGTCTGTCGCTCTCTCCAATGGAAGTCTCTGTCTTTATCTTATGCATTGTCTTTACCTTCTCTTTGTAACGACATCTCCCTTTTGTGCGGCTCCATCCAATTTTTACTTCTGCCATGTGTGGCCCCAATGTCACACACTGTTTTTTTTTTAATTTTGAAAGTTTTTTCTCTAGAAAGGAAGCTTAGCATTTTCAGATAGAGATTCATCAATTTTATTCCTGTATATGTGTTCACGGAAGTTCAAGGATGGTAATTGTTTACAAGTTAATCCAATTTTACATAATTTGCATCGTATGATATTCATGTTATCAAATTCGATGACATTTTTTGATGATTTCTGATGAATAAGGAGAAAGTTGATAAGTAGATACGTAACCAATTAAAGCAGGCAAGATAAATATTTGTTTAATTTTTTTAAGAATTTTACTTTCACTCTAAATATTTATCCAATAATTCAAGATTACTATTCTAATAGGTTACTTTGTGTTCCGCTTGTTCAATCGTAATGTTCAGACAGTGGTTCAAACTGTCAGAGCTGGTAGAAATTTAATTAAAAACCTTTCATTGCATTTATAGAAAATAAATGAGTTGCATTTTTACACAAATCATGCAGATAAATATAATCTTAGTTCTGTTTTAGATGTGTAATATTGCAAACCAATACTGTAAAGTTGATTTTTTAAAATTCTACTTTCAAGAGTACTCCAAATTTGACCAATTTTTGACAACGACCCTTATTAACCTTATTTCTTCATGTTTTTACATTCTGTTGAGTTTTTGCGGAGTTTCGAGCTAATATTACATTTATTTGATTAATTTAGTTATATGAAGTATTTTTAGCAAAGACATACAACTGAATTATCTGAATCTCTGATTATGAAGTTGCCTTTAGCAATTCAGAGGTATATCCATAATTTTGATAGGTAGTGTGCATTGCGAGTAGGCCTTGGTTGCAGGCGGTGGCTCACATCGACCTTTGAATTTCCATTTCGATAACTGCCAGCAGTCACGCCAGAACAAGACGAATAATGTTTGCGGTATCGTTGGCAGGACACGTCAGAGAACTCGGCAGGAGGGTTCAAAAGCTAAACCGGTGACAGTTACAATATTCCCCGGTTGGAAACCGGATCCTCCTAGCACTCGAGGATGGATACTGGTGACCTCTATTATAGCCTGTGGCGGTACCAGGTAGCCACTGGCTGGCATAGCATCCCGAAGAGATGCGGTAGTTGGGCAGCAACGCGGTATATATGATTGTGTTCAACACGCTCTAGGATCCAAAAGCGCAGGACTCACGATAGAGAAACGCGAGAGTGGAGAGATGATCAAAGCCTGTCTGCTTGTCAAATGGAGGCTGGCCTCTCAGTTACAGTGGTGGCTGACCAACTCAGATGATCTATCACTAGTATCTTCACTCAACCCATCTGCCCTCTTTACTTTTCCGTCATTGGTTGCTCACCATATCTCCCTGCACTTCTCCCTATTCACTCTGACACGTTTTAGAGAACCGCACGTTTCACCACTGCACTTTGTTCTTTTCCTAGAGCATAACTTAATTTTCACTATTGTAGATCCTACACTACTAGTTCTCTTTAATCTGCATGAAAGTCGTCATCTTTCAATACTATAAAACGGACGCAGAAGCACTTTTTCGACCGGAAAAGAAGTGGGCGGTAAAGTTCCAATTCGTTTTGGCTGCTCACACATGATGTGCGAGACTTATAGTGCAGGCTAAACAAAAAATATATCAAGAAATTGAGGATTTAACTGCAAGGAATGCCATGCCAGTGGCGGCCACTTGTGTAAGATTTGGTCAAATTTGATATAGGAAGAAGCAAGCATGTCGCTTCAAAATTTCTAGGAATCTTATTTATTACCTGTTGGAGACGCAACGGATTTAAACATCTGCTTTCGCAAAGAACAGCAAAGATCTCGGAACAAACTAAGAATTTTAATCGACGTTATTATACACAAATCAAGAATTTATTACATGCATTATTGAACAGCCCACTAAAACGAAAGGAGTTAGTCAGCAAACATGAAATAAACGTTACTTCGTTTAGCACATGGTGACACATTGCATTAAGATTTTAAATTAAGGAACGAGTACGAATGGAGCGAATAGGGTAAACCGAGAAACTATTTTAGCTTCCGAAATACTAATAATAATATAAGAGAAGGCAGATTTCTGAATGGAAAACATAATTCGCAGTTTTTCGTATAAATTTTCTTGTATAAGAATTTTACATTTCATTGTAATAGCTTGAGCTTATTTCTCAGTAAAAAATAAAACTTGCATGAAAAAAATGACAGAGGCTATTTCCCGGAGAGAGTGCGTGCAAAAAGAAATTAAAAGACCTCAACACATTCTTTTTAGAAGTGTGAAGCGTGTCAATGGCCTAGGCCCTAGAGCCTAGAGCTCTTTCACATTAGCAGTGCAACCATAAAGCGTCGAATTAGTCACGCTGCGTGGTAATAGCAAAGTTCAAACTATCACACCAGCGAGTAGAGTCACGTGCTGAGCACATGTGTACCCTCTCTGGCAATAAACGAACGAAATGGCGAGATACGTGTGAAACACTGACGTAGCAAATGTTCCAGCTTTAGCATTTAGTCGCTGTATTTCGTTGTTGCGCAGCAGAGTCGAGAGGTGTCGATAGGAATTAGCGTTACTCTGTTCGAATGTCTCCACTAAGGCCCTAGAGCTCAGCGCTCACATTTATCGTGAAAAAAATTCCTCACACACGACAAGAAAAGCACGATGATAAATAAAATACTTCAATCAGTGTGAGAATAAGGCAAAAATCGTACACTTTTATCAACACGTGGTAAAATACAATTTTTAGATATAATGGTTTCATAAGACACCTGTTTTACCGTGATTCAGTCATTTTTTTATTGTCTCCCATAAGTTTTCCTCTGGAAAAAACTTTGAGCCTACATATTAAAAACTTGGATCGACTAGAAGGCTTACAAAAGTGACATTAGTCACATAAAATTACAAAGAAGATCGCATGAAATTTTAGAATAAGTCGTATCAAATTTTTGAACATAATAATAAGTAGTATCCGACACTCAATAACTGAAATAGATATTTTACTTCTTCAGGGCTTATTTAGGCTCTAAGTCTAAACTCGAAAACTTTCTCACCTGTTATTTTCATTTTCAAATCGTTTAAATGGCTTTGAGAATTGTCAAGAGGTTGAGGATGACATCGAAACATTTGCCTATGCTACTTAATCTTTTTATTACTTCTTCGGAACCATTTAAGAGAAATTCTACTTAGAATTTTAGTATAGAAGAAGGTGAACATAGCCATAAATTGTGAGTCTTCGGTTATGCCGGACTTAAGTAAATCTGCCTTAAGTAAAACTTTGTAAACGGGTTTACAAAATTAACAACTGCCTAATTTCAGACAATCTTAACTAAAAGTTTTATATGAGTAAAGCTTCAATAATAAATTATTCTACTAACTTTTTAGACGATCCTTTTCTAGCGACTTTAGACTACTCAATTTCCAACTGCAGATCTCGCGTCACTTACAATTTCCTCGCTGTTTTGCTCGAAGCACGTACGCCATCCAACGAACATTTAAAATACGCATGTGTGGAACTCATACTGTCAAGGCGTATGATTCTACATCGTAGTATCTATTTTTTGTGTATTTTCAAAAATTCTACTGAACCTAATTAAAAAGCCGTGAATCATCATGACTGCGAATACAATTGTAAACTACCATCTTCAATATTTTAAAAAGATGTTTTAAATTTCACTGTGAGAAGCTTTACATTAAAAAAACTGTCGAATTAGCAAAATTGGTTAAAGCGTAGAAATTGAAAGGGCTTACGTTTTAAATTAAATATTTCAAATTCGGTTAAAGTTGCAGAAAAATGTTCATAGAAGTATGCTAAACCCGATTTAAAACTTTTAAAGTTTCACATATTTACAATAAAATATAATTTTTCTTTTTGTCAGTTCTCATCGATTATAATTGTACGCATTTTATGAGTGGAGAGTTGAAAATTGAACAGCGGTTTTTAATTTCGACTGTTCAAGCCGTCTACCTTGTCTGAACAGACTCTATAAAGACTCTATAGCTTGTAGACGATGAAAATCACGGTGTATTCCTCTCAACGTCCAAGTGTCTATTTTGATCATTTGCATGTTACATTTACTTCCAGTATTCGGCTGCGAGAAATGTTATCAATTATGCGAGATAGATTTAGAACAAATTTTATGGGTCCAGATTTATAAATCTCGGTATTAAAAAATTGAGATACAAAAAGAAACTTACCCTTTGGGGTACGCCCATCCTTGCTCGATTATGTTTTGGAGAACCCTGTGTATGACCCTGTTTTTCTTTTTTATGCGTTTTGAGCCCTCGTAGTAGCCTCGAGAACGTTGTTTTCTTTTTACTTGTGTTTTGCCCTTGTTCTGAAAAGAAAAGTATGTATTATTTATATATACTTTTTTCAGAGATCTCACATGTGCGAAGGGTCTTGCTGTACTTCAAATAACTTTGTGTAATATTTAAGGATCCTAACTCACAAATATTTTTTTATAGGTGTGATAAATAAAAATGCAGACGGGTTCCCGAAACTAAGTGAAAAAAGTTTATACCGTTAACGACATTGCATTGAAAGTTCTAGACTTTATGTGTTAATATCTATAAATCACTGTTCCAAATTTTGAAAACCAAAATCATAAGCGGTATAAATTTTGAAGTCTCGTAATTCAGACATAAATAAACAAATTGATTGAATGTCTGGAATTACTACAGACAAGATTTAAACATTTTCAGGACTAGGACTGAGATAATAACTTCATTTGTAGAGAAATAGAGAATTCATAAATCTCATTAATTTTCAAATATTCTTTACACAGTCATAAAAGTTTTAACTTAAAACAATTTTTGACAACAATCATTCAGCTTGAACGACTATGAATGTGGGTTTAAAATAATTATTTCTAAAGTGAGAAACTTAAAATATAATTTACATGTGAACTTACTCATTTTTAAATAATTTAGACATCACAGGCAAAAATGCTTTCACAAAAGGGTAAGTGCTGCTGTTTTTTAAGAATATAGTGGAAAAATAGGGAAGCACATTTTTGTTAAAAAAAATTAATATATAAAAAATATTGTATGTAATAGATATAGGTTTAATTTTGACAGGAAAAAAAAAATTTAATGAAAAAAGTTTATAATTAATAATAATTTTGAACTTCAGGAAAATTCATTTTAAACATTTTAAACTGAAAGTACTCAACAATTAAGATTTTAAAATTTCGAAACTCTCGAAGATTAAAATGTGATTGCGTTCTCGTGTTGTCTCTATCTTTCTCTCTCTCTTGCTTGCACTCTAGTTTTCGATCGCTTTCTCACTTGTTCTCTAACACATCCCAAATTGCGCTGTTGAAAAAATAGAAATAAGGCGCTAAATATAAGAGTTTACATGAACTGTTATGTAGGTGGTTTTTTCGAGGTAATTTTTCACAGAAACGGTCGAATCATTTCTTTTAAATAAAATCGATGTAAATCCAATATTGAATCCTAGACGAAACGCTTTAAATTCCTACGATTTCAGGTAGAATATTTTGCATGTCCAACAAAGTAATTGAATTTTCAAATAAAAGACATGAATTTTTGACAAACGAGTTAAGTTTTCAAGTCACGTTCGAATTTTTTTAGAAAACAGTTGACTTTTAAACCCAAAAGATTAATTTTTTATCAAGTAGTAGAATTTAAAAAAAAAATAATCACATGGAGAACCTACAGCAACCGGATGTGCGAATAGATTTCCAAAATAAGATAATCGAAAACATAGGTAGATTTACTTGAGGGGCACTTATAAGAAGCAAAGATATAGAGGGCGCATGGACTAAGTTCCGGGATATCATTGCTAGATGTGCAATCGAAATCTGTGGTACTGCGGTTGTAGGAAGAATGTCTGGTAATGTATGGGAGACAATAGCATTACAAAAAAATACTTTGAACCGTTTTTTTTAAAACTGCACCGTTTTCATTATTCTTAATAATATCCTGTAAATCCTGTATGACCTTTTTATGCTTCAATCGATCTGCAAACGTTAAAATACACGGATTTGTAGACATGATATTGCATTGCGTGATCTAGCAATATGTACATATAAATAATACTTACCAAGGCTTGTTTGGACGTGCATAAACAAACGACTGTCGCGTCGACTGCGCCGTTCGAGGCGACAATAATTACGCGGCGCTCGCGACAAAAACTTTTTTTTAAGATGGTTAGAGTGAGAATTACTAATTTTTTTTTGAAGAACAGAAAGAAGTATGCCAACTACATTGTTTTAAATTTTCACTGCGATCATAGGCCTACAAGTTATAAATAATCGAATTTGTTTCAATAATGGTTATTGAAAAATAATAATTTTGGAAATATTATTTTTTTTAAATTGTATTCGAAAGAACGCTTCACAACTGTCATAAAAAATTTCATTCGATTATTTCAAGCGAGTCGTATGTTATTAATTTTTCAATTAAAAGTCGCAAAAATCATTAATATTAAAAATAATGAAAACTGTGCAGTTTTTCAAAGAACGGTTTAAAGTGTTTTTTTTGTAATGACAAATTTTTCCAATTGTTGCCACTTTTCAAAAAATCACTAAAATTTCATTGGCACACTTGACATGGCCAGACTCATGGTGGAATGATGAAATTCAGGCTGCCCAAAAAGCAAAGAAAGAAGCTTACAGGAGACTTTTGAACACAGCAGGTCTTAGCGATGAGGAAAGAAAAAGACGTAAAAGTGATTACATATACGAAAAGATGATACTCAAAGACTAGTTAAGGAAAGGAAATATAAAATAAGATCAGAAGAATGAATGATGAACGACTAACGAAATAAGGGTATCAAGGTAAAGTAAATGGCAGCGTGCCCAGAGGCAGACCGCGGAAAGAATGATTAGAATGTGTGAATGAGACCCTAGTTAGAAAGGACATAAGAAGCCACAGAAACATGAGACCTTTCATGAAAAAGTGCATGGACGTGAAAGAAGCTTGAGAAGTATGCCAGGACAGAAAAGTATGCGGGAAAACAGTTAATAAAAAGAGTGCCAGTAGAGTGAATGACGTCTGACACAAAAGACCTTGGACACTAATGGACCCAAGTGGGGAACCTCACATGACGACTTTGTGAGGATCTTCGCTTGAGGTGATTGCTCGAGAGATTAATGAGCAACCTGGGTCGAAGCAGTGTTGTGGAATGAACATGTTATTTGAAAACATAAAGCGGGATTTCTAGATCAATCTAAAAATTTTATAATCCCTTTCTCACCGACTGAGTCACGCCTACCCCGAGAGGGAAAGAGCTTAATGGTGCAATAATAATAATAATAAAAATAATCTACAACCATACAGTTGAATTTGCAAACAAATAGTTGAGAACTTTGAATTGAAAGAAAAAATCAACAAAATAGATGCATTTTATGCCAAATAGTTTCAAAGTCGCATTTTTCTTCAGAAAGTGCGATCAGAGCCCTGCATTTGGCTACACAGTTTCAATGAAATCATGCAATTCGTGTTCAGACATATTCACTTGAAAATTGTACAGGGAGAATATGTATAGTAATGTATAGTAACAAGCATTCACATTAGTCAAACCACATAATGCGGCATAAAAACTTTAAGCAAAACACAATGGCTTAATGAATGGACGATAGTTTACTATGCCGCGCGTATATAATGAACTGAAGCATATACACAGTATCTATTTATCCTAGTATACGAATACAACCAATCTCACGAATAATCGAATGAATCGAGGTTAACCTCAACATCACTATCCATTAATGGATAATACAGGTATGCCGTTAGTTACTCCCCCGTCCCTGTTCCCTTCACTATATTGTATTAGTGTCAATACATCCGTTCATTAGCAACAATGGTGTCACTATATACGATCCTAACTAGTTTATATAGAGGAAGAGAATTTACCTATTGAAAAATCACAAAAATTGATAAACAAAAAATTATTGGAAAACTCAGCTTAAAGGTCATTTAATGAAATAATTTACCAATTTTAATTTAACTCTCTATGATGATTTGTTGGCTGCGTTAGTAACCAGTAGTTACATGCTTTAATTGCGAGCGTTCATAAAGCAATGATTGACAATAACTGTAGGTAACGATTGTGTGGTAGACGAAATTTCTCGTTAGGACAATTTGAGGGTCTAATTAGCGCACGCATTATACATAAAGGGGAATAAAACCAATCATCCCCTAAATGGATAATGCCATCATGTAATCATTAGGCGTTGTGAGTGAATAGCGAGTGTGAGGTATTTAATTTTTTTAAATAATTTAACCCTTGTGCTGCATTAAGGATATAGAAATGGTTTGTTATTGAATTAAAAGCAGGACACTTATTATAAAAATACTTTAGGAAAATTTATTTCTATAATATCTCTAATTTTTTAAAGGCATACATTTTAATAGAGAATTAACCTTCTAAGGTTATCAATATACCTATATTTTAATTGTATTAAAGAATTGGAATAAGATTTTAATAACGATCGACTGTTGGGAATACGGTAAAAAAGTGAATGCCAGGATCCTCAAAATTCAAAAATTGAAGAATTAGTAAACATAGTAATATGTGATATTTTTTCATAGATTTAAAAAGAAATTCTTCGCAGAATTTGTATAAAAATATGTATGGGAAGATTGAAAAATCTCCTCTTGAGTTCCGACACAGGCTTCGAATCCAAGTCTACAGATTGCCGTCTGGTAAGTGCACTTACTCAATAAGCTACGGAGTAGAACGAGACTTGGGTTTGAATCCCAGTGGAGCGACAGCGCATTTTTTTTATAAGTAAATAACAAAACCATTTTCTTTTGAGCTTGAAGATCAAAAATTGTCATTTCATTGAAAATCATTTGTGTTATTAAATTAAAACCTAATTATTAATATTTATTAAATAAAATAAATAAGGAAGGAATAAAATTGGTTCAAAAATAAAGTGACTGCAATGAAGAAGTTCCATCGATAAATAAATTCTGCATCGAAAAAATTTATTTTTAAAATTCCATGACTTCTCGCTGATTTTTCCTGGACTAATTTTTCATTCGTCCTGAATATTATTATTTGAAGACCAACATTTTAATCTTGTAAAATTTTAACATAGAATATTTTATAAACTGGATAAAAAATCAAATTTTATATTAAAATTTGAAAATGTCTTGATTTATTTCAACCAATAAACATGAATTTTCTACCGTGAAAGTTAAATTTTAAACCAAAAGCGGTGACTTTTTAACAAAAAAGTTTCATTTTCAACAAAAAAGTTTTAAACCAGAAGACCGAATTTTCTATCCATATACGTAAATTTGTAACAAAAAAGTTACATTTTCAACATAAGAAGATAACTTTTTGATCAAATATTTTTCATTTTCAAGCTAATAAATAAAATTTAAATAAAACCGTTTAATCTTTAACGAAACACTTGAATTTTCTATCTATAAAGATGAATTTTTAATCAAAATTCGAATTTTCATACAAAAAATATAAAACTTCAACAAAAATAGTATCATTTACAAAGAAATAGTTGAAATTCAAAGACGAGAAGGCGAATTCTGTAGAAGACAGTTGAATTGTCAACAAATAAGATTATTGTGCGAAGGAACATGTATGGTTGATATTTCAACCGAAAAATATAAAAAAACTTCTATCCAAAGAGGTGGATTTTAAAATTGAAAAAGACGAATTTTCTACCAAAATATTTATTTAGTAATAAGAAAGGCAAATTTTTTAAAATGTACATAAATTCTCAAAAAAATAATTGAATTTTTAACTTAAGAAACAAAATGTCTACCAAAAATAGAAAAAATAAACTTTCAGTAGAAAAAACTAATTTTTTACTAAATAGTTGAATTTTTAACTCAAATGATGAAGTTTCTAACTAGAAAGATTAATTTTCAATGAATACATATTTCTTAGCCAAGAAAAAAACATTCCTCAAAATTTTTAAACTTTGAAGTCAAAAGACGTATTTTCTGTATTTCTGTATTTTCTGTACGACAGTTGAATTTTCAATAAAAAAAATATTAATTTTCAACAAAAATGCTCATTTATAAAGAAAAATTTACATTTTCAGACTAAAAAGAGGAAATTTAAAACAATAAAATTAATGTTCTACAAAAAATGTAGACAATAAATAACTTTTAACAAAATTGTTCAACCAGAAAAAAAATAGTTCGGTTTTACATAAAAAAAGATTGATTTGCAACGAATAATGAAATGTTAGATATATAAAGATATTTCGATTAAGAAACCTTGGCTTTCTACTAAAGCTGCATTATTATCAAAAAAAGATGAAATTTCTACTAAAACAGATGAATTTTCAAACCAAAAACTCTACATTCTTGTACAATTTTTAACACGAACTTTTATTATAAATTAAATAAGACAATTTCAAATTCAAATAAAAAAATTTGTAAGATTTTTTATAAATCCTTCAGTTTTCCTGCTCAAAAAACTCCATGACTTTTCCCTGGCTTCCCTGACCTGGAGCCACCCTGATTAACTAAACAAATAGGAAGTAAGAAGTAAGATTTCGATTGTAATTTATTCGAACAATGTCAAAAAAGAGTAATAGACCATGAGCCAAAAATTCAAGAGTGCAAACATTTCACGCAAGAAATTCGAAGATGATTGAATGCCCATAATCTGGGAATAAAAGTATGGCCATTCCTCTACCCCAGTATTTTATCGCATTGAACCGAGACAAGAGAGTACCTACAGTTCTACACGTACATACTCAGCTTTTTCTTCTTCTCTTATTTTTTCTTTTCGCTAGGCAAAACCGAATCCGTGAGCAGCAGCTATTATTCCAGAAGGTTCGTACGTATTTTTACCGAGACAGACAGGGAGGCAAGCAGACAAGCAGCAAGCTGTATGGCGATATGGAGGTAGAATACAGGAGACTCTCGGGACTCGGTGCCGGAATGTCGTCCCGTAATATCGAAAATATATTGCCGGGCTGTAACCACAAGTCATGTTCAATCGAATGAATCGCACGGAACAAAAATAAACCTGCCTACCAACGCCGGTCCAATACCAGCGAAATGGATAGGAATCGCACGCTCGAAAGAGAGGGTGGATTCAGTGGCGTAAGTAGAATGGCACATCGAATCGTGGGCTTCATTAAACTTTCAGAGGATTGGAAGAGTTGCGGAAACATCCTGTCGCTATTGCTATTTTGCTTTAGGAAAAACTTTTTAAATATTGGCATTTTCCGTTTTCACTATGTATACGAGTCCGACGATGCTACTTTATTCATATAAGTTTACAATCGTTTTTCTTCAATTACCTCTGCCATTTGTCATAGCAAACATTAAAGATGTAATTTCAAACAGGAAACACTATTTTTAATGAAAATTTATCAAAAACTTAAACAAAACAATGTTTTTTTTCCAATTGAATTTTACCTTACTTATGCTTTTTATCAGTTTTTGAAGACAGGTTGAATTTTAATAGGTGATGGCTTATTTTTTCGGTGAGAACATTCTCTTGATTCTACTGTTTGCAACTTGAAGAGTAAATTTGTCTATGGTTGAAACCGTTAGAACCTTTTCTTATATTAATAAACTATTGTTAAAATAAATATTTTACATTAGTTGTTACCTTCTTCCTAGTTTGCATAGTGCTGTGTTTCATTTGTATACTCTAGAGTTGAGATTTTTAAGAAATTTAAAAACTTGAAATCTTCTAAAATACAGCGCGCAAAGTGCCGAATCTAGGAAGAATTGAACTAGATACAAAAACTTTAAATTGTATCTAAAGCTTTTAAAAAGGATTGCCAGCGTTTCAGAGGAAAGTCCCTTTTGGATTACGCTATTGCAAGAGTAGGGGTGAATCGAGGAAACAAGATAAAGGGTAGAAAAGGGACGGAGAATAGGAATATAAATAGAGGAGGAAACGCCGAAGGTAAAAAGTGGGATGGAAAAATAGTGGAAAGAAGGAATCGTTCGAGAGGATACGAACAAATGTTTTGGTAGCGCATGCATTAAATCTGGAACTGGGAAGCCTCAAGTCGGTCTCACGCACCTGTGAAGTCATTTCCAAAGGCTAAAAACATTGGGAATAAAAACTCCTACAGATTTTTTAAGTACTTTTTTATGAGATATTTTTATATTCAGTACATTAATTATATATGCTTAATACAGTAGAGTGGGTCGAAAATAGCTTTCTTCGAGCTGTGAATTCTAATAGTGGGTCAAAGTTATATTTGTCCAAAATTATACGGAAAAAATTTGCTTGCCAAAATTTACGAACTTTTGTTTCTAGGCTTACAATAAATTTTCAAAGTAGTAGCCAAATAGTATCCTTTCGATGACAATGGTAACACAGAAATAAGTCGACTCCGTTCAAAAGATGTGAGTGAAGGAAGCAGAGTCACCGCAACGTCTTAGAGATACAATTCACAGAGTGAATACATGTGAATTGCTATGTGAATTGTATCTCTAAGACGTCCAGACGACCCCTGCTTCCTTAACTCTCATCTGATGAATATTATAGAGTTGGCTGGTTTATTACTATTTTACCACTTTCCTGCTGTGCCTTCAACCCGCCAAGACTGATTAGGTTCAGAAATATTGAAAAATATGTTTCTTGCGTAAAATCATGTTATCATAAATGTGATTGTATTAGACTGCACTCGCATTAGAAAACTGCGCAACTGGAGACACCAAAAGGTTTCCCATCTTAATTTCTTCTCAAGATAAAGTATTTCTAAATAAATCCCGGTAAAAAGTACATTATTGAGCATTTCAGACTTTTTATAAATGTATGCATTACAGAATATGGAAAGTATACCTGGGAATTTTTTCAGATTTTTCCTAACGTCCCACTTTTTCTGGAAACAGATGAAAGTCGACACTGGAAAAAGGTAGACCAAAAAACCCTGTTTTTGGCTTGTTTTGCCTTCTAACTATTGACAAAAACTTTGTAAGGTAAAAGTGATCATGCTGCTGGATTGATGAGACTAAAGCTTTCGGATTCTTTTTATTAAACAATTCAGAAATTTTTTCGGCCCAATTTAAGTTTAATCGGATAATATTTTCTGTTCTGTACGTAGTTGAAAATAATAAACCTTTACGTTAGTGATTTGTCAAATTGCGGAAAATATACTTGAATAATTCTTCTGGTTTGTGAAAAATTTGTGTTTTTGATGAAGTATTCATGCTCGAGAGCATTGTCTGCCACTCTGTTTATTACGCTTGCAATTAAACTATTTGTCCTTGATTGTATGTTTGTTCTAAAAATAAAATTTGAAAAAATATTTGTAGGCTTATTAATTATCATGAAAACTTCTTTCTTTATTCACTAATGATACATTTTGTAAACTTCAAAATTTCAAAATATTGGTTTATGTAAAAAATATTTAAAATAAAATCGTGTTTGCTGAATTTCCTGTACTCTGCGAAAATAAAGTTTAGCGACAGTCAAAGTAAATTAAATTTTCCATATTGTTTTCATACTGAAAATATTGAATCAGAAGAATAGAATTTCATGCTTTCATTTTATGCGAATCATATTGAATGTACAATTTGTTTATGCTGTCAATTCGTGTTATTTTCGTACTAGCAAAAGGAGAGAGCAAACCAATTTTTAAATAGAAATAATCTACGTTTTTAGTTATAGTTTTTTTCCAGTGAAATATACGATCGTATTATAATTTCGAAAAGAACTACCGATATTTACCGAAGTCCAAAATCTTGGCGGGTACTTGTCCATGCTAAACTGGTTTTTTTTATGATAAATCTCGAAAGTTCCGTAATGTATTAGAAGTTTATTGCTCAATGTTTACCTGCACAAAACTATAGATATTTCGCAACGAACAAAATTCTGAACCGACACCTCTTTTCGGCTTGACAAAAATACGGAAGTGATTTTCGCTTCACGTGTAGATATTCGTGCGAATACGCATTGGCTAAGTAGTCCTACAGTGGATACATCTGTTGCAGTGGGAAGGAAGGAAAACCGGGAAGGCAGGAAGGCAGGAAGGAAAGCAAAAGGGATGAGAGTGAAGTGCAGGAAAATAGTTGCACCGAGACAAATACGGCGCCAGACTTGGTTACGTTACACCCCGCTGGGTTCACGACACTCTCACCCTCCCACATCCTCTCTACCGAACCTCTTGCCTTTTCCTTCTATTTACCTCTGCAGCTTGAAACCCATTGCTACCACAGAAGCGACAAATTATCCAATTTTACATATATTTCTCGCTAACTTGGGGATAAAAACGATGTGCCATGAACGTTTTCATTTCTTTTGATTATAATGAAATCGAAAAGGTGCACCAAAGGTGAACTACATGGATTAAGCCACAAACAGTCGTTTTGTTTAAAATTTTGTACAAAAATGTTATAGCATGAAATCATAATGGTAACTCTATCTTAATAGGCTTCCAGTGATTAAATAGCTTTTTGGCTATACTTATGGATGCAAATAAAAAAGTGACAATATCATATCCCTGGAACATTATACGCTTGTGTTCGTCTTTTATCCAATAATAATCAATCAAAGAATTATTTTATTCCAACTGTTATCAAAATAAATTCAAATAAATACACAAAGTGCACATATTTTCCAGAAATAATTGCAGAATTACAAAATAAAGTTTTTTTTCTGGTTTCCAATTCAAGATTATTAAATATACTGCAAGACGTGAACATTTAACTATATAATACTTTTTTAATAAGTTAATCTAGTTCACAAATATTATTTAAAATAACAAGATTGTTAATGCATAAGCTTTTTCTCCGGCAACCCAAATTTTATTTTCAATAAATAAAGTTAGTTGAAAGAAACAAAATAATCGATATATTCCACTTATTTTTGCACATAAAAAGGATTTTATATAAATTTAAAGTAATATTTTAAATATTTTAAAATTTTTTGCAACATGCAAATAATTTCTAAGCCTATAAACTCATTAAATTAACATAAAATTATAAATTGGAATCCATTGAAAATCCCTTAAAATATTTCGAATTCCGCAATGTTTTGAGATCGCTTCAAATTTTTGGTATCTATCCCTGAAATATTGTAAATACTTTGAAATATATGCTGATGTCAGCGAATCAGTTATAATTTCTTAATGTAGGGAGCACCATTAAAAAATAAAATTTACTCTGATAAACTATGTAGTAAACGTTTTCACATCCTGAAATAGCATTCAAGATACTTTCATCAGTTTTTTACGGGCCAGAAATCCGCTTGATGCATAGCACTTTTTCGTGGATCCAATTTTCTAATGGGTATTTGTCATTTATTTCTACACATACGGGCAGATACAGTAGAAAATCATGAGTGTAAGAAGCAGACACTTTGATACATAATAATTATTATTTTCACTCATTGTAATTTAAAGTTATCTAAGTTTAAATATGATAAAAAATCTGAATTCAAAAATTGCTGCTTGTTCTACATAGCATATCCTGTGCATATGGAGCACAGAAAGTCAATAAAAAGAGAATAGAGATCCAAGGAAGTTTACATGTAGAAATCTCGATTTTCCAAATTGAATTTTAACCCAAAAAGAATTCCGTGAAAAAAGCGAAGCTGAATTGCTTTGTTCAAGTCTGCGAGAGCTTTACTCTTTTGGGTCGGTGTTATCACACGCGCCGCGTCCGGAACTCTTCCCTGCTTTGTGAATTGTTTTGAAAGAACGGCAGTCGCGTGCAAAGTTTGTCTCATCAAACTTGTATGTTATTACACCTGCCTTCAAAGAAACACAAAGACGCTTTTAAAAAGACAAAAGTAAACCGGCAGCTTTAAATAAAAGTAAAGAGACTGATGAAGTAAAGTAACTTCTGGCCTATATCTTCGTTTCTAGCCCTATGAGTTTTACACAAAACAGTACAAAGAAGAATAGTGAAACTTGAATTGTTCTGCATCACATGCAAAGAAAATGAAAAGCTGCGTACAAGAATTACGAAAGTACTTGCAATACAAAAATCAGAACTCTTTTAGAAACGAAATTGAAAATTCCTGTGGAAGATCTTTTAGCTAATCCCAGATTTTTCTTATTTTTCTTGGGAAATATATTTATGCTAGTTTGATAATATTAAAGGTAATAATTTTGCATGATACCTGCTGACTTTATATACGTTTTGGTGCAGTAAATTTTGATTATGCGTGTTAGAAAAATGTGTATATTTGCATTCAAGATTATAGGGAAGTAGAGCGCACTGAGCATAAATAATGTACGCGTATACTCGAGGACAAAATGAAGATTCTTATTATGAAAATCTTGAGTCACGAAAGTCTTCGAACAGCAAGAATAAATAAGCTATATTAAAATCCACTGGCTCAAGTGTTCCTTATTTTCTTTCCTCACAAGAAGCTGTATTTTTTTCCCTACCATTTTTTTACTTTCAGACTTTTTCTACTGCAAGATGTTACTTTTAAACCAGTTCAAATTTAATTTCACTAGAATTTTCAAATATGCATTACATCATTATCTGTAGTTTTGGTATATTTCTAATTTTATATCAATTAGGCTTTTGTATTGTTTTTTAATTTAGCTTCTAAACTATACACTTTACATTTCTCAAACAGACCTTTCGATTTCTTTTAGCTAGTTCTATTCCGAATTCCATGATCACCAAAAATGCTTGTACCATATAACCTACTCGATACAAAAATATACATATGACATATAGTTTACCATATGGTATACCATACGTTAATAACACACTCAATTCATTTTAAACTTGCTAGGTCTGCATCGTATCGATTCAGGTGGAATTCAAATTAGAGTAGTCACATTTACACTGGCGATTGAGTGTATATGCAAACATTACCAAAATTAAATACCTACCCAAGTAGAAAATCATCATTCCAATAAATCGTACTTTACACTAAGTACGTAGTTGGAAAACTACATCTAATTAGGTCGCCTAGGCGAATGCACCAACAAATTTGTTATTCCTTCTTGCATAGCACTTTTTCCTCCTCCCGCTCCTCTCAAAATATAACTCTCATCCCACGCAACTTCCTCCTTTGGCTCTGCATCACTTGCTTACATTACATCTTCTCCCCTCTCCCGCCATTTCCTCTTTCTATGTTAATATTTCTCATCATCTGAACCCACACGCTTCTTTTCGCTATCACGTCACCCCTCTAGCCTCTCACCAATGGTCACATCACATACCTCTCAACTCCCACTTGAACCTCCTTCAAACATTCGGCCCAAAACCCATAATCCTTCCACTCTCCTGAAATAAATTCCCTCTTCTCCTCTCCATATGTCCTCCTATTTCCTTTTGATCGTAAACTTATCCATTCCTACGTCATTTTCACCCCTTATGCATTTCGGCACAAGGAGAATTGATATTGGCTACGGATCTTTTCTTTCGGACCATTTAGATTTTAAATTAAAAATAGTTCATTGGCTGAGTTCTCCGTACATCTTTTAATTTCTATACACGTCTATTTGTACAGTTTTCCTATAAATCTGTCCATGACATTATACAGATGGGGAATAGACAGTCGGGTGCAGTGTATTGCGCACAAGTGCATCTCTGCTTTTCAAGTCGAAAGGGGTGACGAGGTACGCGCGTCACACCTTGAAGTGTCGCTATAGTAACTAGTGTGTGCCCGCAAACTAAAGGCGTGACAAATAGGGAAGAATAGACAATGACGAGGCTCTTGTCGAGACTCTCTAAACCAAAAGTAAGTCCGCTCGTGCATGCGATAACACCCACGTGCATGCCTTGGAGTCGCTCCAACTTTCACACCCCCAACCCACGTTTCCCCTCTAAGCACGCTTAACGTGCATTTCGTATAAACCATTCGTACACAGCCTCGAGCCCACCTGCTAAGATTAACCTACACACCTTACTGATTTTGTGTTTATTGCTTCTCTCTCTAGTTGAGATTCATAATAAACTTCCGAGATTTAAAGATTTAAATATGTACCTCAAAGTGTAAAGTCTCGCGTTTTGTATGGGTATGCCATACTAACGAATGAAGCAAGAAACTATTATCAAGAATTTTGCAAAAAATTAGAATGAATTATGAAAAAAATCAGTTCATGAAGCAGGTTAAGGGCCTTTATCAGAAAATTTGAAAGCCAAAACCTTTTAATTTCTTTTTGATCCTTTTTTCATCACTCTCTCCATCAAACGCCCCTCTCACCCTTTTTTCTGCACCCCTGTGACTGTCATATAACTTCCACCAACACTTCCGCTCTACCCTCCACCTCATCTCTACTCCCTGCCCGCCAATCTTCTACCTCTTTATTTTCTTTAATCTCTCAGTAATGTAGCCCCTCCACAATCACTAATCCCTTCTTTTTACTGTCCGTATTCCTCATTTATCCCTCTTATTACTGCAATACCAGCCTTCATAGCCATTTTTCTGTTAATATTTACGTATACGCCATCACCTTCCTCTCTAACCATCCTTCTCTTCATCTCCTGAAAATGTCACCTTATTCTTCTCTTATATTCCCCTCCACAAAATACCTTTCATCGTTCCAACATCTGTACCGTCTATAGCCGTCTGTAGTCTCCTAAAATCTGGAAAAACTTTTCAAAACTCTAGACACATCCAAAAATGTAAAAAAATTTAAATAAGTAAAGTTGTAAAACTTTGTAGATAATAATTATTTTAAACATATTTTTTACACGCACCTGAACTAGATTTAAACAGATCGATGCCACATTCAATACACTTCATGGTATTTTAAATGCACTACTTTTAGGCATGGTATTTTTTGTGACTTCCAAAATCCTTTCTTTCGATGCACCCTACTCCCGAAACTCTTCTTCCTCCGCTCTTTTGCTCGCTCACCCTCACCCCGCTCAAATATACTCCTCCCATATATATATCAACATTATTACTCCCTTGCTGCCCCCATCAAACTTTTTCTGCCCCTTACCAATCACACAATCACCATATTATTCTCACCTAGACCATATACACCCCTTCCATCATCATTCTACTGATTCAATTACAAATACAGCACTACTTTAACCCATTCTCTATTTCTATCGCCACACTCTTCAAATTTCTATCTCATCCCTTTCTTTGTTGCTAAAATGTTAGGTACTAATATACTGATGAACTATTTCCTCATGTAAAATGTAACAGCCGTAGCCTAATAAAACCCCGACCGAAATAAAAAAAATACTCTCATAATTTTTGTTCTGTTACTGTACTCACTAACTTACCAGATTTAGATTAAGTTATTAAAAATACTGAAATTCTAACATTTTCTAATTAATTGTAATATTCTAAAAGAGTAATATTCTAAAAGTGTAATGTATTAAATATGACTTGACCCCAATTTTGTTATTAATTTTGTGCCAATCTGTAAAAATGTAACAAAAAGAAAAAAAACATTCGGTACTTTTGGGGTAAAATAACATAACGGAACGGAAGTTTCGTCGGAGTCACTGACTTAGACTTCAAAAGATACGAACTGAATAGTTTTTGTGGCATCGACTGAGTCTAAAGGCTAATTTGGTGTACAGCATTTCCGAACAGAGCTTCAGTAATTCCAAAAGTAAAGTAACTATAGGGAATAAGCGCACGACTATGAAACTACACCGAGTTAGATAACCGTCGGTCGTTGCCCATCGGACCAGAGCCATTGGAATGCAATCGAATTATCGCGAACTCATCACTGGTACCCAACGCCCATCTGCTCATCTGCCATTAAACAATACACTCATGCAAATCACCCCGGCTTAATTGCGACTGTTTTGCATACACGGAATACTCTTGCAACTATCAGAGTTTCGCGATCGCGTAAGGATATGCCCATTCTCATTGGTTCAGCAATTTTGTTGTGAGAGAGGTTACTTTTCGTTTATTGGTGTCCCTTCAATCATTGTCTAGTGAGACAGTCTAGTTTTTTCATTCTCGTATAGTGCTATCAAGCCAAACATTATTTGGCTTTCAGGGTGGCTTCAGCGGATATCACTGCAACATAATTGGTGTAATTCCAGATTAAGAAATAAACCCCTTTGTCGGTCTTAGTTTAAGAGATATTCCCGTTTTTGTGAACAATGGTCCAAAGCATCAATTTTAATGTTTCGATAAGAAAATATACTTTAATCAATGCCCTGTTAGATAACTGTCTTTGTGTCTCGGAAGTAAGTCCATTTTATGCTTAAAAAACAAATTTAACATGTGCGTTTATGACACTTGCCAAATTTAGATACGTTTTTGTCGAAAAGGTATTATCTCGTTTTTCAACCTAGAAGATACGTCCTTGGCTTAAAATCTCGACAATTTATATGGCCATATGTCCTTATGTAAAATTTCGTACTGACGAAGTGGTACATTTCCTATCCTTTTAGCAACTAGATACATTTTTTCACAGCTACTCGAGGTCGTAAATATTTGCAAGGATACGCTGTTTTTTTCTGGAAAAAACAAACTCAAAGTTTTTAATTTATTAATCCTGATAATAGTTTTAAATAGTCTTTATAAGTGCTTCGAAAGAATATCCCCTTTGATACTTTTTAAGTACCAACACGTAGTTCAGAGCCAATGACAGGTTAATTCTTTTTTGCACAACAATGAAACAGAAATCTGTGAAAAGCTAGCATACCAATCTCTTGTGAGACTTTTAACACGATTATCCGAAACAGATTTTTCGCAGAGTTTGAAAGCGTAATTGAGTACAAATGTAATCAAGAGCAACTTCATTGAGTGGAGAAAGAGTCTCGATTGTTCAGCCCTTGTTGGAAGATAATTAGGTTTTGTTAATTATTGTTATTTATCGATCGCTTGCGTCTGTAGTCAAACTTTCAAATGGAATTTTTAACTCTTATTGTCCATCATTGTCAAACATCCCTATTCATTATTGACTATATATAAGATGTAGTCTCTAGACAAACTCCATGTTATATTATAATCATTAGATGGGTCAAGAATTTTTATTTAGAGAATTCCAATTTTTATATTGTTGAAAATTCTTTATAATTTGAATGAACATCTCGTTTAAGTTTGATAACCCAGTTTTCAGTATCAATGAATGAGGTTGCTTCCTATTTTTCAACGCGCGAAGAATCGAACTTTCACTAGAATGTGAAACTTGGAAATTGCAATGGAAAATTGTTCTCGTACTTCACGTAAAAGTTGGAGGCCGATCTTTGGTAAATTAGAGTCGCGGTGGTATGCGGATCGTGAACGTCCATTTCTCCTATGAGAGAGAATCGTGGGGAGATTTATGACGGTCATTAAAACTCTTCGCGGTTCTGCTATTGAGACGCTTTACCAAGGTATCCAATTGTGCAACTTTCCGACTAAGCTCCTATAGAGAATAAAATTAAAATTTTACTTATTTAGGTTGTACTTGAATTTCAAAACTAATTGAAACCCTAGATAGATTATTAACCTATAGATAGATAGATTAGTATATCTTTATCTACATTATCTACATTACATTATCTACATTATCCTTCAAAATGTATCCTCTCAATTCTGAACTCAAAATATAATAGTAGATTTTTGAATCAAAAAGAATGAACTTTCAGCGAAAAATAGTTGGATTTTCTTATTCCGTTCAATTCAATTCTTTTGAAATATAGATGAGTCATGTTAGACGTTAAAAATGAGAAAATAGGAAACCCGGCGGCGTTCCACCGATTTGAATGAAAAAAGTTAAACAAAAATATCTTGACGTTAATTGTTATCTATTTGTTTAAAAAAGATTTCCGTAAAATAGTTTTTAAAGTTGAATAACTTAAACAAGTGCAGTGCTAAAGCCACGAAAACATTTATAAAAAAAATTTTAAACTCAAAATAAATTATTAATACTTGACATACAATAGGAAAGGGTGCATCAAAACCAAATGTGTTTTTTTTTTCATAAAAAGAGTACTTATAATTTACAATAAGAATGCCTTAGATATTTGAAAAAGTGTCACATATTTTATGTGATATTCTACGTCAACCCCTCCCCTTTGGCAGTATGACACAGTTTTGGAACGGCCACTTATTGATTTGAACCTATGGCGAACATAAACTGATTTTTCTCCTTTACTGAGAGACGTATATCATCAAATTCCAAATTGTCTCGAATGCCTTATTCTTCAACGAGATAGTTAGAATTCTGTTGTTCAAAATTGTAATTGTTCAAAATGAAATAGTTTTCCAAGGTATATAGAACCTAAACTCCCGAGAACGTGAAGCTGTATCAAGAGGATGTAGAGTTTTAGTGCATCTAAGGTATTCATAAAGGAACTTTAGGCTCGGTTAGTGGTGTGCACTGTACATATATCAAGTTGTATAAGTATAAGCTAGGCCCCAAAGGATGAACGCATCCCTTGTTCCAGTGTAGAACTACAAGGGTTGTACTTTGACAGATGCGAGATCGGCAAGCAAGCAAGTAAGCAAGCAACCTCGACATGCTGAGCTAGATTCCCTACCATGGAACTGCTAAGTGCTACAATGGCATCAACGCCTCTTACACAGAATTACTGTTAACGCGCACTCCCCTTAAACTGATTAACGTTTCGATCATACTTAGCTTTTAGCAATTATAGAAAGGTAGAAAGTGCTGAGTTTAACACGAGGTTGCAACAATGTGTAAGTGCATTATGATCATTAAGGGGTCGTTCAAAAAATACGTAATGCTTCTGCATGACGCTGTCAAGGTATATATGCTTATATCAATTTCTTTAACATATAAATATGTTTGACAATCCATAAAGTTTTTTAAATCTCTAAGAAGATATTGAAAGAACAGTCAAAATGTTTCACTTTAATGTAGAATGTCCACAATGTCTCAAGAAAATGTTAATTATTTTTCCCTGAGTGCAGCCAAAGTTTGGGCTTCGATTAAAAACGTCATAAAATAAAAAAAAATTGGTAGATCAAGAAAAGGATTTAAAATTGTCAATTTGAGAATTATGTGTAAATCATTCAATTATTCTGCATGATTAAAATTCTTTGTAGTTTCTTTGCTCCATTCGGATGAAAATTTTACATAAATGTCAACCTAATACGAGCGGGGGCTAGTTTGTCATGCTTACCTGGCCTAACCTTTAAATTAATTTTAAATTAAATTTGTTTGATAATTGACTGTTTAGAATCAACAGCTGATTGGAATTACTTCCAATCACAAGAGTTCAAAATTAAATAGTTCAAAAAAATTTAAAGTGTTCCAAGATTTACAATTTTATACTCAAATGACGACATGAGAAATTATTGCCTTCAACTAAAAAGTACTGAATTTGAGAATTTGGAATATTGGATATCTGAGGTACATACTGTGCAATTCTCAGCACAGAAAATATGAAAGTTATTTGGTTTATTACCTGGATTTTAAAAGTTTTCAACCTAAATTGTTTTAACTTTTATTTCCAAATAAGCATGCTTATAATTAGTACTGAAATTATATCAATTAAAAGGTCTTCAAATTGCAGTACTTTAATTTTTAAAGGGTGGACTACAATTATCGACTTGTTATTTGAAAAAATTGTGCTCAGGCAAAAATGGCAGCATCAAGTTTCTGAACAGACCGCCCCTAAAAGATAAAAAAGTGGGTCAGTTCAAAGTCTTAATTCTTGAAATTTAAACCAGAGTATTCTAAATATAAAAATTTCTTTTTAAAAATAATTAATTTCAAAACCCTCTATTTAGAAAAATCTTCACGGTGTATCTCGTGCACAGATAAGTAGTCAAATTAAATATTTTTTTTAAAAATAAATGAACTTCAGTATAGAAACAAATATAAGAATGTCCTTCTGTCTCCATTCCAATTATTTAGCGATAAAGAGTTAGCACCACTTTTATTGATTTCCATTATCACAAAAACAGCAACATTAATATGCAGTAAAACAGTTTCAGAATGCAGTCTTTCGACGATAAATCGAGCTACTAGGAAAAATCTGTTGTGCCAAAGCTCAGTACGAAAAAAGAGAGATTGTAGAAAGAGGGATTTAAGGGCTGTACGCGATACATGCCGGGGGGTTTTTGGTGGGGCTAGATCTCAATTATGTATTCATAGCCGAGTGGTAGTGGAACCATGGAATGGGGCCAAGAGTAGCTGGAACCGCTCGAGGAGTCAATAGAAATGAAATATCAACGGTGACCTCCCCTCGCGAATCCAGTCATCTCCACAATATGGGATCTAAAGTGTTTTTCGATATCTTGAAAAATTCCTCTGAAGAGTAGGTCTTTCCCTTCCTTCATCTTAATTCTACTCTTGCCTCCACATTCCTCTACGTGCTTTCTAATACCGATGCAATCTTTCGAAAATCCCATAAACTTCATTCTCTATTTTTCTAAAATCAATATTGCATAATATGTTTGAGTTTATGATAAAATTCCTTATTTTAGAACAAAAGATTTGAGGCCAAATTAATTATTTACCCAAATTTATTTGGCTTTTTGTGTTTTAGCTTTCGTTGTAGTTAAAAGCTACAATTCTTATTTAATCCTAAAACTCATATGCTGATTTTCTTCTTCCCCATAATTTTCACAACTATATGGTCGGTTACGTGTCGCGCATAAATTACGCAAAGTTATTTTTGTCCGATCCCCCTTGAAAACGCGCTATTGCATACATGTGAGCGCACCCCGTCGCGGGGCCAACATGAAACTTTACGCCCGATACATAACACTTCACGCCCGCTAAATATATACTGTACCACGCAAGTGAGAATACGGAGAAAATTATTTTTTATCTTCAAAAAATTAAATCGCTAGACCCCACAGTTTCCCTTCTGCTAAGTACGCTATTTCTTTCTTTCACTCATAATTTAAAAGTATCAAGAACACCAAACATCCTTTATCTGCTTTACATGCATGTTTTCAAGAAGGGTATCGTTTGTATCAAGTATTCACAATGTAATATTTTCTAAAATTTTAAACCACACACCCCCTTTTTGTTAGATTCAATAGGTTTTAAGCCCCCACCCTTATGGGACGAAACTTTTTCCTATGTATTTTAGTTGGGAATTTATCTAAGGTTCGTCCAAAAATAACGAAAGCTGATCGAGGCATTTAGTCATACAAGGAGGTTTAATAAAAACGTACTGTTTCTTAGAAATGAACAAAGAAGTTCGACATTCAACCAAATAGTTTAATTTTATATCCAAAAATATGAATTGCCAATGTAAAATGTAATCGATTTTTATTAAAAGTTGAATCTTCCACCAAGATTTTCAATGAACATTTTTTCTCCTAAAAAACAGTTTAATTTTCAACTCAAAAATAGGAATTTTGAAAAAAGTAGTATTAACAGAAAAAATTAACTTCTAGGAAAGTAGTTCAACGTAAAAAGATGAACTGTCAACGATAAATATTATAGTTGATATTTCAACTAAAAACATTTTTATTTTTATTAAGAAAACCGTCGAACCAACCCAAAAGATCAAGCTTCAACTAACAAATAAATTTTTAATGAAAACTTAAAATTTCAGCTAACAAACAATAATTATTAGTTTAAAAAATACTTTTCAACAATACAGGTAAATTAAAAAAAGATGCATTTATAAACCAAAAAAGAATATAAAATTATATTAGATTGCTGAATTTTCAAGCCAAAAAGACGAATTCAAACAATTAAATTGTAAATCAAGCAATAAGAATTTTAACCAAAAAACATTAATATTTATTCAGAAATTTAATAGTATACGTTTTAAACCAAAAGAACGATATTTATACCAAAAATAGATATACTTGCCTACTGGTTTCTACGAATTATGTTCGCGTTTAAGCGAAAAAGAGAAAAGAGGATTACTATTAAAAACATTTATTTATGTATTATACAATTATTAAATTTGGATGAAAATATTTTCATATCAATATTCCAATATTTCATTATAGACAATTTAAATTTTAGACAAAAACAACCATTAGGAGTTAATAACAATTGCATATTTCTTCTACTAATAAAGTAAAACCATGCAAAACTATGTACCTATTGGTTAAAAAATACTACAACTCGAAGTATTTCTTTTCAAATAAACTAAAAAATCTCTTTCAAAATTAGTTAGAGTCAGTTTATCGTTCTCGATTCTATAAATCACTTTGAACATTGCTAAATTTTTAGAGAAGTGTACGTAGTGAACACCCATGATGTAGAATTCGGGAACAAGTGGTTTTTTCTCACTTCTAAGAAAGACTTTGCATAAGCATAGATTTTGTTAATCAGAACAGAAACGGGAACTTGATAGACTGGAAATGAAAGGGGAATTTAGAAACCTTAGTGGAATATTGTTGAAACTTTTAGCAGCAGGCGAAACTCGCCTTGTATGCGTAGCAAGTTTATCCTTATGTGTATTCTTGACATGTCACATGCAAGCACTCTGGACAGTAATAAATTCTCCGCAGATGGAAGAACCGGCCTGTTGCAGTCCATGTTGGCTTGTGGGCCTTTTATTGCTGTATCGTTTATATTTCATTGTGAGTGTCACTCGAGGACTGCTAAAGTCTCTCTTTATCTCTTGAGAATTGTGTCTTCGTCTCTATCTGCTGCGAAAGTGCATCAATTTATAAGGACTTCACTACGAAATAATTACAGCTATTTCCTAGATAAATACCCTTTCTTCTTTAAAAGAAAAGGAAATTTATCCTTATAGTTAAAATTAGAATTCAATTAGTATAAGAATTACACGATGGTTTTTATCAAAATCGTCCTTTCAATTGACTTCAATCGCACGTCTTCCTGAAAAAAGATTAATTAAAATAATGATTTCAAAAATTCCAGACAGAAGTCTTAAATTTTTATCCTCTCTTTGAACGTTATATTGATATGGAAATATCTCCTTTATAGAGATTAAGAAATTATTTTGTTCACACGTTCAATATATGTATATATATTTATTCAAGTCATTAAATAAATAAATCGACGTTTCGACCTGTCTTAGATAGATTTTTGATAAAATTCAATTTTTACATTTAATAATACACTTTCACATAAAATAAACTTAATATATAATTTAAATCGTTACCGGAAACAATTCTTTCGATTACATTGAAAACACAAACAAAAACAGTTTTCAAACAGAACTATTTAAAAATATTTGGTTGTGTTGTTTATACATTATTAAAAACTTATGTAGTCATCCTCTTTAAACAGGAGACTAATCGTCTAAAAATTCTTTAAGTCATTATTTGTCGCGGAGAAAGCAAAATTATAACAGTACAATATTGTGAACTGAACCAGGATGACATTTTGAGAAAACATGCTTAGCACAGAGAAGGTGATACGACTTCACATTTAATTATATGATTAGATATTGAGTAATTGTATTCATTATAACTAAAGTCACAGCACGCGCCAAAGTCTTTGAATTTGAAAAACCAAATCAATTTAATAAGCACTGATAAACATCATTAATGTGCATTCTTTCCGTTTGTACATTAACGCACAAATTATTGTACTTTTTAATGAAGATGGATTCTATAATCTTTCTTTTATATGTGATAATTTCATTTGCTAAAATTCTGATGGTTTTAAAATCAAAATCGAAATCATGATCAAAGGACCAAGCATGTTGAGATAGGCCCGTGTTATTATTACCGATTCTACAATCTCTTTTGTGTTCAGTTATCCGCGTTTTAAGCCTTCTGCTAGTTTCACCTACGTAAATCTTAGAACACATTTTATATTTTATGAGGTACACAACACAATTCTCTTATTTATTATTGTTTTTAAATTATACGTTTATATTAGATTTTTTAAGAGAACTTCTAATTCTTTCTAATAAACCATGTATATACGGAAGAATTAAACTTTTATCGTTTTTTTTATTGTTTCTAACCATTTTGACTTTTGACTTTTACTAGAATTGTTATAAATTGCATGTGTTTTTTCTTTAATTATACTATTTATAAGGGGTAATGGATAATTGTTGATAATTAAAGTTTCTTTGATTTGTTCAATATTGTCTTTTCTGAACGGAACATCACTAAGTTTTATTACTTTGTTAATTAAATTTTTTATTAGTCCTATTTTTTGTTCAAACGGATGGTGTAAGTTGTAATTTAAATACTGGCCAGAAAAGGTTGGTTTTTTATACCAGTTTGTAAAAATTAGTCCATCATATTTTTTTTATCAATGACAAATTAAGGTAGTTTAGAGTGTTGTTTTCCTCAATCTCAGAAGTAAATTGGACCGATTCATCGATGCTGTTAAACACGTTGACAAATTCTTGAATTTTTTCAGTAGGAATTATAGCAAAAACATCATCTGCATAACGTTTAAAAAAAAAGTGGCTTAAATTTTAAAAGTGACAACGCTCTAGATTCTATGTCTTCTAATACGATATTCGATATGACTGGAGATAATGGAGACCCCATTGGGCAGCCTGATGTTTGTTTGTAATAGCATTTATTAAAAGAAAAAACTGTGTTCTTGAAAACTATTCTGTTGTTGAAAACTGTGTTGTTGAAAACCTCGATTTATTTATTTATTGACTTAAAAAAAACATACATATATATATATATATATATATTGAACGTATGACCAAAATAATTTCTCAATCTCTATAAATCAAATATTTCCATATGTTGTGGTTGTCTCTGGATTTCTATTCTTTCATTTCCTCTTTAATTCTAGGTAATCGTTTTTCTCACTTTCTTTTGTTTTTCGTTTGTTTGTTTATTGTTCTCGGTCTTAATGAGGGACCAGTTCCGGAGGACAGCAGCTATCCAATCTAGCGATTTTAAAACCACGACGGCCTATTTTATCCCGCCTCTATGGGTTTTCTGTAATCGCCTTTCGTGCTAGTTCTCCTAATAAGAACGCAGGATGTCGGGTTTTAGAGACCATTATCCGTGACGTGCATAGCCTTCGAAAAGAACCACTAAAAATCAGAGCAGAAAATCATCCGACTATTATTTCGTCTATAATTATTTTTTTATAAAAGGCGTATAGTATCGGTGCCGCTTATTAACTTGGATGAGCGTGAATCGATCGTGTATAGATGAAAATTTCCTATCACGAACCTTTATTAATTATAGTCAATCTTCTATTTGCCGAGGTTTTGCATTTTTTATTTTGAATTAATTTTTACCTTAGACGTTAAAAAAAAATTAAAAATATGCTCTGATCCTCTTTTTAGTAATCTACCCGTAAATCGAGGGGTTGATTACTATGATGGACTAAAAATGCATTAAACTTTTTTTTTCTTCAAATTTTCATGCATATTGTGTGGAAATTTATTCTGATCCAAAAAAAAAGTTTTTTTAAAATGATATTTAGAGGTAAAAAAAAGGTTTCGCGAGTTTTTTGGGCTAATTATGATTGTTTGCGTTTTTTTAATGCAACCCGGGTGGGAACAATTGTTAGAAAAAAGTGCAACATTTTTACAAGTTCAATTTGTTGTTGAAATATGTCCTTTTTTGTAAAAAAAAATGTAAAAAATTTAAGAAAGAAATACAGTCAAATGTAAATAGCTCATTTTTTCCTGCATTTCCTTTTAAAGAAGTAACAAAATTAACATTATAGTAAAAGTTTCTACAATTCAAAAACGGCTATATCTTTTTATTAATCAAATCATTTATTGTAGAAAATTATAAACCTAAACAATAATAGATACTGTTTCATGAAAAAATAATTACAGGTTTCACATCAATGTTTCGACTTTTACTTAATTGTAATTTTTATTTAATATATATATATATATACTACAATTTTTTTAAATGCCACACTTCGACTTTTGCTTTTATAATGAATCACATTAAACTGTAGTTTGATTATTAAAAATTGAACAATAATTTATTTTGAAATAGAAAATAAAAAATTTTTATTTCAAAAGCATCAGTATTTAAACAAACCTAAACGTTGGATAACCTTACAAACTATTCCTAATTGTAAGATAATTCCAAATTAATAGATTAACAATTAAACGCTTTTAATAAATTCCATGTCCTACTCAAATATTGTTTTAATCTAAAATATCCCATTTTTAACCAATTAATTTGAAACTTTTAAATTAAGGATGAGTTTTTTCAATATTTAGCAAAATTGTACTTTTAATGTAAATTGAGAAAATATAAGTCAAATATCAAAAATTAAATAATTGTAAATTGAAATATTTGATATAGAAAGCCATGAATCATTAATATTTCAGTTTTAAATTTAAACTTTAAACGTTACAATTTTAATTGTTCCGTATAATAAATTTTTAGAAATTTAAAAAAAATTAGTTAGTTTACAATATATTTACAAGTTATGAGAAGGTCTAAACTTAATTTTAAACATGAAAACATGTCAAAAAATACAAAAATAAATTTAGGTTTTTTTTCTTTTGAAAAATTATTTTTAAGTGAATATTTAAAGACACTTAATTTTTACTTTTAATTATTAAATGACAATAAAAAAATTATTATTAATTTGGAAAATAATCAAGTAGGTTTAAAATAAATTTCGAAGTTTTGAAAAAATTCTAAAATAATTTAAAACGTGAAAAAAATTTTAAGCATTGAAAACAAAATGTAGATTTTCATAGATTTCAAACTTGAAATTTATAATTTTTTAAAGAATTTTGAAAGTTTTACATTAATAAAAAATGTAATGCAAATTTTACAATTTTGTTAAAAATTCGTCTTTTATATGCAACTGAAAATTGTTTTTGATGAAAAATATTTTTATTTCTCAACATTTGTCTTGATGATTTAAAAGTTTATCTTTTTCAGTATAAATATTGCATCTTTCTTTAAAAAATGCATCTGTTTTATTGAAAATTAAACTATTTCCTAGAAACAATATACTTTTTGTTTCAACTTCTTATTTTTTGACAAGTTGTTTGAAATCTTATTCAAAGATGCAACTGGTTGATACATATTTTAAAATTTTTGTTAAAAAGTCATACTTTTTGGTTAAAAATTTGAATATTTAGCAGAAAGGTAAATTCTTATTTTGGTGTTAAAAAGTGAACTCAAATCTTCTTTGGATAAAAATTTAACTATGTTTAAAAAGTTTCTTTTTAATTATGATTTCAGTTCTGATTCTTCTCTGGATGAAAATTTAACTTCTTTAAAAATTTTTTTTTGGTTTTAACCAAAAATATATCTGTTTTAAATGTAATTTTTTCTTTCTTAAACTGAAATCTTTTTTGACAAAAATTTAACTATTTTTTAAAATTTTATCTTTTTATTTAAGAATTAATATGCTTTAATAAAAATATAATATTTCATGAAAATTAAACGTTTTGGTTAAATATTATTATTCTTTGATTAGGTATTCAACTATTTTGTTTAAAAGGTTTGATTAAATCACTACGTGGGTAAAAGTTAAACTACATTGTTAAAAAATTATTTTTTTTATTAAAGGCTTATATCTTTGCTTAAAAATTTAACTGTTTGGACGAAATGTTTTTTTTGTTGTAAAATTATTGTTTTAACTGAAAATGTAACTATTCCATTATTTTTAAGAACGATCTTTTTTAATTTAAAATTTTCCTCTTTTATTAAAAAATAATTTTTTGAGTTTGAAATTTCATGTTTGTTGGGGAAAAATGCATCAGTTTCGCGGAAAATTAATTTTTTGCTGAAAAGTCATATTTTGTATTAAAAATTCATTTTTGGCTTTAAGTTGAAATAATTTAGATAAACTTTTATTTCTTTCTTAAGTGAAAAATCATTATTTGTTGAAAATTCAGCTTTTTGCTTGTAAAATTCTGTTTTTTTAAATTTTCATATAAACTTAATCTTTTTTGATAGAAATATAAACTATGACACTTTTTTGTTGGGAATTTATATTTTTAGGTTAAAAATGCAACATTTTGCTTTAAAAATTCATCTTTTTGGGTTGTAAGTTCTACTCTTTTCTTACAACATTAAATTTTTTTTTTAAATTCGTCTTTTGTTCCTGATAAGTCGACTGCATTTTTTTAGATGAAAACTATTTTTTTCTGAAAATTTGTCTTTTTGATTTTAGGTTCATATTTTCACCAGAAATATTGCATCTTTCTAGAATAAAAATTCAACATTTTGGTTTTAAATACGATTATTTCATCAAAATTTTAGTATTTGTTTAAAATTCGTATATTTGTGTCGAAAGGTCAATTAAAATCTCTTTGGATGAAAACTCAACCCTTTTTTTGTCGAAAAGTTTGTCTTTTTGATTTAAAAATTCATCTGTTGAAGTAGATTTTTCATTTTTCTTATACAAAAACACAAATGTTTAATTGAAAATTCAACTCCTTTTTTAAAGTTTGTTATTTCCATTCTAAAATTCACCTGCTTTAGAAAAAATTTCTTTTTTCTTGGGTAAAAATACAACCGTTTTTTTTTAAATTCAACAATTATGTTCAAAGTCATACTTTTTGGTTGAAAATTCTGCTATTGATTTGAAAATTGAAATATTTTGTGAAAAATTAGTTTTTGTTTAAATTTGATCTTTTGGTTTTGAAAAGAGAATTAAAATCTTTTTCGACTGAAAATTTGACTGCTTAACAAAAATTTAAATTAAAAATTCATCTGTTTTAAGAGAAGATTAATATTTCTTGGATAAAACTGCAACTGTTTGTTCAAAAATTAAACTATGTAGTATAAAGCCATACTTTTTTGGAAAATTCCACTATTTTATAGAAAATTTTCTTTTTCCTTTTTTAGGATTTATTTTTATTTATTTATTTTTTTTGTTAAATATTCGCCTCATTAGTTTAAGTTTAACTATTTTCTTGAAAATTTATTATTTTTAAATGAAAATATATTTACTTGGGTAAAAGGTAAACTAAATATGTTAAAAATCTACTTTTTTGATTGAAACCTTATGTCTGGTTGAAAATTTAACTGTTTAGTGGAAAAAACCTTCTTTTTATTTAAAAATTAATTTTGTAATTGATACAGTACACTACCGTCGGAAATTATGAGATTGATTGACGCAAGCACTATTAAAAATCACTGCTGGCTTTGAACCACGATAACTCAGCGAAAAAAGATGACAGGCTATTAAAGAAAAGCTGTTGAAAAGCCTATGAAATTCCACGTCTAGTAATGTAAACCAGATTTCTCTTTTATCTGCTAAAGAGAATACGGCACGTGATAAATTTAAAAAAAATTTTAGATTTTCTAAAATTTTGTACCTTGATTTCAACTTTTAACATGACCTAGGAAAATTATTGCGAAAATCTGAAAATTATACGGCATAGAGCCTAAAATAATATCTTTCATTTGAGCCAAAGAAACTTAAAAAATCTTCATCGGTTCCCGAGGTACGAATAAAAATGTTCAATCGTATCTGAGTTGAGTTTTAGTCGATGATAACGGTTCTCGGCCGGTCTGCTGCTCACCTCCTTCGTTGAGGCAGGACCGAATAGGCCACACACAGAGGTGGTGCTTGATTGGGGCTCTCTTATACTTTTGATTCTGCTCATCAGTAATTTTTATTTAAAATTATTGTAAGTTTTTTAAAATTATTCATTGTTTTTTAAATTATTCACAATTATTTCAATCCAGAATTATCCCCATATTAAAGAATAAAAAAATGATGAACTGTTTTTTTTATTTCTTAAAATTTTTATTTAAAATTTTTTTTTAAACGAATTAAGCATCTAAATTCTCAATAAATTATTTATATGAAAAACACTCAAAAATATTAAAATTGAATTTCTGAGAAAAACAAAGCAGACTTCTTTCAATGAACGTTTTTCTTCTATTTCCTTTCCTTTTATTCTTAGTTAATGCAGGTTGTTATTAACAAATATTATAAAAATTTAAATTAGAATGTAAAAACAAGCTTTTAAACAAGGAAATTAATCTGGATTAAATGGTAAAAATATATACTTTATGTGAAGAAGGATTTTATTATGGTGCAATTGTCGAAAAAGTTGTAGTGTCAAATAATCATGAAAATTTAGGATAAATAGGTGCAAAAAAACGATTATATATATATATAGTAAACCATAAAGGAAAATTGTGAACCATTTAATAGAAACTGAAATTATAATAATATATAATAATAATTCCTTTTAATATTTTTGAGTGTTTTTCATATAAATAATTTATTTAGAATTTAGATGCTTAATTCGTTTAAAAAATAGTTTACTCTCGTAACCATATATCTACATGTTTATTAATGTTCTAGTTGATCAAAAATTTTAAGAAATAAAAAAAAACTGTTCATCATTTTTTTATTCTTTAATATGGGGATAATTCTGAATTAAAATCAGTGTAAATATTTAAAAAAAGCAATGAATAATTTAAAAAATTTCCAATAAATTGAAATAAAAATTACTGATAAGCAGAATCAAAAGTATAAGAGAGCCCCAATCAAGCACCACCTCTGCGCGTGACCTATTTGGTCCTGCCTCAATGAAGGAGGCGAGCAGCAGACCGATTAAGACTTTTTATTTCTAAGTTTTTTTGGCTAAAATTAAAAAGAGGTATGTAATAACCGTTTATGAACCGGCTATATGTCGTATAATTTTTAGATTTTTGCAAATAATTTTCTTAGGTCATGTTAAAAGTTAAAGTTGAGATCTATAATCTATATCTAATATAATCTCGTTAACTAATATTGACTTTTGGATGTCCCGCATCCCTCCGAAACTAACGTAGCCTTAAGATAAAATCCGATTTGACCATGTGGTGAATGATAAACTTCGGTAAATAAATCAACAAGTAAAATAAAAAAGTGATTTTCAGAGTAAGTGTTCACATGTGCCTAATTGTATTTTATGTGACAGTTAATCCCTTTATTATTGCATTTTTAAACCTAAAAAGGTTTTACCCAAAAATGGAATAGTTAAACTTTTAATTTAAAAAAATTATTTTAAATGGTAAAAAACGATTTTTCTACCAACTGATTGATTTTTTCACTAAATTATTGAACTTTCCAGACAAAATGAACAATTTTCAATTTTCAACCCAAAAGCTGAACTTTCAACTAAACTAGATTAATTTGCAACAAAAGAAAAAAAAACTAATTTTAAACAACATAGTTCAATTTCAACAAAAGGAAAAAGCATTTTCGACCAAAAATGAAATAGGTCAATTTTAAATTACCAAAGTAATTTTTCAACCCAAAAAAAAGGAATCAACCAAAAAATCCTTTTTTAAGAAATTAGTTCCACTTTAAAACCTAGTTGTTAATTTGTTAATAAAAAAATTAATTTTTGCACAAAAAGATAAATTTACTGCCAACAATGACGAATTTTCAATCAAATTAAAGAATTTCCCACCAAAAGGTTGAATTTTCACCTAAAAAGATGAATTTTTAGAATAAAGAATCATTTAATGCTAAAAATGACAAATTTTCAATAAAATTCAAGAATTCTCAACCAAAAATTAAGTTTTCAAGAAACAAAAAAAAAACAAATTTGTTTAATTTTTAAGAAAATAGTTCAACTTTTAAACCTAGTTGTTAAATTTTAGTTCGAAATAGATGAAATTTTTAAACAAAAATATTTGTTTTCTATCGACAAAATCCGAAGTTTTCACAAAATTCAAGAATTCTGAAACAAAAAATTGAATTTTCCACAAAAATATGAATTTTTGAGAAAAAAAATATATTTAAAAAATTATAAGAATGTCGTTCAACATTAAAACCTAGTCGTTGAGTTTTCAAGGAAAAAGATGTTTTTTTATAAAAAAAAGATTAGTTTACGGCCAAATAAGACAAATCTTGAATAAAATTCAAGAAATATCAATGAAAAATTGAATTTTTTTAAGAATCAAAAAAAAAATTTTGTTTAATTTTTAAGAAAGTAGTTCTACTTTAAAATCTAGTTGCTAAATTATAGGCCAAAAAGAGTATTTTTATACCGGAAAGAAACGAATTTTTAACAAAATTTAAGAGTTCTCATCCAAAAAGTTGAATTTTCAACTAAGAAAGATGAATTTTTAAACAAAAATATTAATGTACTGCCAAATAAGAAGAATTTTAAATAAAATTCCAGAACTCTCAATAAAAACTTAAATTTTTAAGAAAGGAAGACAATTTCTTTTAGTTTTAAAGAAAGCAGTTCAAGTTTAAAATCCAGTTGTTAAATTTTCAACAAAAAAGATTAATTTTTAAACAAAAAAATTAATTTTCTACAAAGAAAACGAATTTCGAACTAAATTTAAGAATTCTCAACCTAAAAGTTGAATTTTTAAATAAAAAAGATGAATTGTAAAACAAAAAGATTAATTAAATGCAAAAAATACGAATTTTCAACAAAATTCAAGATTTTAAGCGCGCATAAGGCGCGCGACTATTGGTTCTCGCGCTCGATAATATATTTCAGTTGCGCTCCGCGCTCGGCTTTTGTATATTCCCACAGATTTTTTAAAACTAAAGGTCAATTCATCGACAACAGTAATTTGGTGATAGTGAATTCTCGTTTGTTAAAGCTCCTTCGGCTTTACCGAACACAACTCTCATCACGTATCTCGTGCTTCGCAATCGAATTTGTCCCTCAAATTTTATATCATTTCCATAAATGTATATTATTACAATTAGTTACATGCATTCATATTAAAACAGACGTAGTGTTATTGACTCGTTTAAAAAATGCGCATTCTTTAAAAAAAAATTTGCTTTGAAAAATTTTATTGCAACTTCTGCCGGTTTTCAAAAAATAAATTTGCTCATTTCCAATTTTATTATTTATGATTTAAACGTTAGACATACCATCTACAGATCAGCATTACCTTTTTCTAACTTGTAAATTCAAATAGTCGTTATGATAATCTTGTAGGGTATGTATAAAGAATAATTGTTCTTATTTTGACTTTTTTTCGGATCGTGCGTTGTTTAGCTGAAAATCTTAATTTTCGTTCCTTTTTTTGGATTTTGAAAAAGGCTATATCTCTGAAAATTCTTATTTGATCGAAAAATGTCGTAACAATAAATTGTTCAAATTTTAGAGTACTTAAACTCCCGCAGGTATAATTTTCAAATTTTTAAAAAAATGATCTCAAAAATTTTCAAAATGCTCGCATTTTGTGAGTTTTCATCCATTATTATCGAATAGATTAATTTTTTTTTAAGTTATCGTGCTCACAGCTTGTCATACATACATACATACAGATAGACAGACAGACACATTCGTACAAACCTGTTTTTTCGTTTCAGGGTTTCTCAAAACGTGAAAATTTGACAAAAACCGTGGGGGGGGGAGTAAAATTTTACACAAACCTAATACCTTCTCTGGATGTGAATGTAAAAAGATGAATTTTTAAACAAAAAGATTAATTTCCTACCTAAAACAATTATAATCTGGAAACGTAACTGAAAACGTGACCATATGTACTTTTCGGAAAAAATCCTCTGAATTTCAAAATGTCATGCATGTAACATTACTTTGACTGGGACCCCCCCCCCCCCCCAGTGATAACGTAGTTTACGGACGATCCCTTAGTATAGTTAAAACGCCAAACGCAGTCAAAACTATACCTTAAGCTCGAGGTGTATCGTATGTCACGTGACGTGTGATCCCCGCTTGCTGGTGAGATTACCTGAGGATTACAGAGGCATTCTGGTAGTACCAGATAACACTGTGTAAGTTGTCAACCGTTCACGTTCACACCCTTCACACCCTTCACACCCTTGACACCCTTGACACCCTTTACGAATAACGCCCGCCGCGACCCTCCCGCTCACAGCTCAAATAATTGAACGCATCTCCAGCCTTCCTATTCTATTCCGGCACTGCCCGATGTCAGATATGATGCGTAATTGGATAATTTTCATGGGGAATGGCCGCAAGCCGAAAGCCGAAAGTTTCGATAAAACCGCGGGTCGTGTTGCTCTCATTGAATCCGGACTGGAGATTGCCTTCAAAGAATAAAGCCCCTGATATTCACACCAAGCACTCGTTTAATCCCATTCACATCCGTTTCACCAAACATCCCTGATGCCCACAAGCCATTTTCGCTATTATTATCAGCGATTAACTTTATTCCCTTCCTTATCTTAATGGGAAAATTTTCATTTTAGCTCACTCGATTATAATTTCTTTATAAGATAACTCTCCACCAAGAGGATACTCATCAGAGAAGTCTGAAACAAATTTCATTGCAATAGTTGACCTATGGTCTCTCACCTCTGATCTTTCGATATTCCTCCCTCACCTTTGAACCATCACATGAACCCTCACATTTGACATTTGAACTCTTAAATTGAACTTTAACCTTTCTGTTGTGATCTTTAACCTTTCAGTTGTGATCTCTGATCTTTGAACTTTCACTTCGGATTTATGAAATATGACCTCTCAAATTTTAGTTTATATCCATGACTCTTGAACTTTCACATGAGATTTATGATTCAGATCCATGACTTATAATCTTCGACCTCTGGAATTTCACCTTTGAGTCCTGCCTGTGACATCGCTATGACATCGCCAGTCACATTTAGCCTCTGATCTTGACTTACAAAACTTGAATTATGATCTCTGACCTCTGACCTTTGAAAGGCAGTCGCAGGTGAGCGAAAACATTGAAGTCAGGGAAATGCCAGGGATTTTGAAAAAAATTTGCAAAACTCAGGGAATTTCTTTAAGAGTGAGTTCTTTTCTCAAATCACTTTTTAGTAATTTTTTTAACCCGCAAAGACCATAATCTATCTGCGTATACGTATATACCACACTAGTGCGAATTTGGATTTCGTATTTTTGAATTATAATAATTCGTGCATATATAAAGTAAATATTACTTATAAAATCTGTTTGTGGTGTAAAAATTACTGAGAAATGCGATGGTAATAAAAAATAATGTAATAAACAATTTTTAAATAGCTAAAAAATAAAAAATGGAGGAGAACTTTTCTGAAATGTAATTTTTTTCCAAAAATTGCCATTTTTTAGTAATTATCTAAATCTTACTTTTGTAAACTGGTGTATGTTTGAAGCACGGAAAAATCAATGAGTACTTAATCTAGAATGGAAATCACATTGAAAAATCTGAAATAATATAGTTTATTATTTCAGCATGAATAATATCGAGATATTTTTATAAAATGAGAATGCTCAATGCATACTGAATCACGATGATTGTCACACATACGCTTCAGGCTTGTTTCTGAGTCAACACGCGCGCATTTTGCTCTTGTTTTTTCTCGAATCACTTCTAAAAATTGTGGTTCTGGTGGGTCAACGTTCAAAATTTTCGAAATTAATCCCTTAACACTTTCTCGATAAGCGCAATACCCTAAATTCTTAAATATTTTAACACGTCGGTATAATTTCTGGTGAATTTATGTTAAATATAAGAATTCTTATGTAAAATTACTTAAGTTAAGAGAAAATGTAATCGGAAAAACAATTATGCGGCAAAATTTTTTTTTCCAAGCACCCACTTCGAAACCGTATACTGTCAAACTAGTGCGAATTCGCACCAAGCGCAACTTAAAACCGAACCTGACAAACAGTTGAGGGCGAAAGACGCTAGGTCCGACCTGTCGTGAAATCCTTCTATCTACCTACTCACAAGAGACACTTGTTTTAAAAGGTTGCTCGACCGAATTCGCACTAGTGCGGTATTTGAGGGTTAAAGATCAAATCACTATAGTCACTTTAGTCATTTTTCAATATATTAACCGATGTGCGAGCCACTGTCAAATTCAGGTATATCTATTTCTTAATTTTAAGTGATGAATTCTTTTTTATTTTTTAGGGTATTTTAAAAGATTCCAAGGCATTTTTAATAAATTTAAGTAACTTGAAAGGTATTCCAAAGGGTTTTAAGGATTGTATGGTACTTTCAAAACTTCAAAACAAATTTTAAAAGCTTTAAATTGTTTTAAAAGCTTTCGAAAATCCGTCTTCTTAAAATTCGTCTTGATGATTTAAAAGTCCATCTTTTTCAGTATAAATATTGGATTTTTCTTGCAAAAAATGCTATTGTTTTATGGAAAATTAAACTATTTCCTAGAAAATATACTTTTTGTTTCAACTTCTTATTTTTTAAAAAGTCATTTGAAATCTTGTTCAAAAATGCAACTTTTTGATTGATATTTTTTAAAATTTTTGTTAAAAAGTCATACTTTTTGGTTAAAAATTCGAATATTTAGTAGAAACTTCAATTCCGATTTTTGTGTTGAAAAGTGAACTAGAATCTTCTTTGGATAACAATTTAACTATGTTTAAACTGTTTAGACGAAATGTTTTTTAGGTTTAAAATTATTTTTTTAACTGAAAATGTAACTTCCATTATTTTTTAAATTGATCTTTTTTAATTTAAAATTCTCCTATTTTATTAAAAAATAATTTTTTGGGTTTAAAATTTCATGTTTGTTGGGTACAAATGCATCAGTTTCGAGGAAAATTAATTTTTTGCTAAAAAGTCATCTTTTGCATTAAAAATTCGTTTGGCTTGAATTTTCAAATAAAAAAGATTAATCTTGAAACAAAAAGATTAATTTAATACAAAAAAAAATAATTTTTTTACATTTTTAATACGTTTTAGTAACTTGAAATGTATTCTATAGGGTTTTAAGGATGGTATGTTAGTTTCAAAACTTCAAAGGAATTTTTAAAAGCTGTAGAAAGTATTAAAGGATTTCGAAAATTTTTAAGGATTTGAAGTACTGTAGGGCTTTTTAAAAAAAACCAAGGATTTTTCAAAGGCTTTAAAGATTGTTAAGTAGTTACAACAAAAATTTTTAAATTACAAATATTTTAGGGTATCTAAAAATTTTTCGAGGAATTTTAAAGGATATGATATTTCAGGGCTTTTTTACAAAATGCCAAGAATTTTTCAAGAGCTTATAAAATTATCAAGGAATTTCAAATAATTTCAAAGAATTGACAATATTTTAGAGAATTTCAAGAAACTCAAAGGAATTCAAAGGATTTTGAAATATCTGAGGGTATTTTGTAAGATTCAAACGATTTTTTAATCTATTTCAGTAATTTAATACGATTTTGAAGGATTTGAAATATTTTAGAGTTTTTTAAAAAAGGCAAAAGGTTTTTCAAGAGCTTAAAAATTGTCAAGGAATTTTAACAAATTTCAAGGAATTTACAATATTTCAGATTATTTTGGAAAAATTGAAGAAATTTTAAAGAAAAGATTCAAATGATTTTTCAATCGATTTCAATTTCAGTAATTTAATGGGATTGCAAAGGATTTTAAATATTGCAGTAACTTCCAAAAAATGCTACAAATTTTTGAAGATCTTTAAAATTCGTTATGGATTTTAAATAATCTTCAAACAATTTATAGTATTTCAAAGTAGTTTTAACTATTTTGAGAAATGTGAAAGGGATTTAAATATCTTTGGATATTTTATAAGATTCAAGCGATTTTTTAATAATCGTATAATGAGTTATTTATTTTATTTATTATTTATATATTAAATCGTCATATTATAGTTATTATTTATATTATTTCACTTATTTTATTACATAGAATTTTACGGGATTTTATAATATTGTAATGACATGTCAAGATTTACCAAGGACATAAAAGAATTTTTAAAACCTTAGGATATTTTACAAAAATCCAAGGAATGCTGAATTAACTTTAATCATTTCAAATATTTTCAAAGAATTTCCAATATATTAGAGCATTTAAAAATATTTGAAGGTCTTCTGATGAGCTCTAAAAAGTTACAAACGACTTCAAAAGACTTCAAAGAATGTGAAATGTTTTAGGGACTTTTGAAAGACTCCAAGGCAATTTAGAAGCTTTAAAACGTTTAAACTAATTTCAAATAATTTGAAATATTTTAGGGAATTAAGAATAATTCCAAGGAATTTTTTATTGAGTTTCATAATCTCAAGGGACTTTAAGGAATATATTCACAAAAAGTGATGACTTTCGTAGTTTCACAGGTTTGAAGAGATTTTTAAATATTTGTTGCAATATATTTAAAATTATTTGCAATTTATTCAGAATTCTTAATAATTTGCCAGGAATGGTCTTCAATTCCTTTAAATTCTTTCCAATTCTATTAAATTTTTTTAATTTACTCAAACTCTTATAAATTTACAGAATTACATTTTTTAATTTTCTCTAATTCAGTTGAATTTTTTTGAAGATTACTTGAATAGTTTTAAAATCATATGAATCCAATTCTTTTCAATTCAAACAAACAGTATTCAGATTATAAATGCACATTAGTCTCTTCTAGTCACTTTTTGCGTTAGAAATTAATGATTTTTGGAAACTTTTTTTATGTTTAAATAAGTTACTTTTTCAGTTTATAAAATTTCATTTATAAAAGATTCTAAATAAAAAATATTACAAGGTTAGAATTTTGTTTTTTAAATACTAATCGGCAGGGAACATTAAAAATAGTAAAGAAAAATTAAAGGAATTTCAAAAATGAAGATACGTCATTTAATTTCATTATTTTAGTTAAATAAATTTTTTATTTAATTCTTTTTTTCTATAATCGAGCAGTGCCGACCTTTGCCAGCAGACGGTTCCTTTGTATTAAAGAAGAAGAAAATACGAACCGTAAACATTTTTTAATTTTGCCATTAGTAATTCATAAATATTATATTCTAAATCGACATTTTTTTGACGATTCCAACTATATGGTACTTACCATAAGAAATTAAAAATTAAAATAAATGAGATATATCGTTATCGCCTTTTTGTAGATCTTAGTGTATTGAAAGGAATCTGTATTATCATCAGAGATAGTTACCATCAGTCATTGCAGATAACTGTGGTTCGATTCCCAGTAGAGTGAGTGTAAATGAGTGTAAATGTTCAACATTTTTAATTTTTAAAATGACACTATAAACACTAGTATTGATATACAGCGCCGGACAGCGTCTGGCAGTCTCTCAGGCGCATGCGGGAAAGTTGGGTAGAGGGGGTGCAGTAAGTAACCCTTGACCTTTGACCTGAGAGACCTTTCTTTTGGGTTTTGACCTTTACCTTTCACCCCTGACTTTTGACGTCTAATACTTGACCTTTGACCTCTAATTTTACATCTTTGACGTTTGAACTTTCAATCTGCTCTTCGGCTGTCTCTAACCTTTGAAATACCATCTGTTTTTTCAATTTAGGAATTTTTAACCCTAAAAGGTTAAATGTTAAATTTTTTTGCTTTTATGTGTAGTTTCCTGTTCTAAATTACTTGCTGGTATAGTGCAAACATGTTTTATAAGTGATAAAAATAAACAAGTAACAACGAAATTGTGCACCTATAATTTTTGAAGATGGTTGGCGCGGCAATTTTGGGTAATTTAATATTTCGCGAAATAGCAACTCTAATGTCATCATTAGGTGGTTCGATATCGGTGGTCCGTTTTTCGCAAGCCGCAGGTTTTAATATTCTAATCGGGACCGATACCCTGTCATTATAAGTATAAGCTGACGAAGAATAAAGCGCCCATTTCTATTTATTTTGTGCAAACATGTGTGAAAAAAATCCTCGTAGTTCCACGATTAATTTTTTTTTATATACAGGTGCTCTGGCTGCGTTTTTAACGTTTTAGAGGTGGAGCTTTAGCGCGAAGACCATAATTAGAAAACCACAAATATTTCGGAATACAAGGTGTGTGGTATTAACGCGTAATATTCACACTGCCACTTTTTTCGCAAGAAAAACACTTTTTCAGTAAATTAACAGGAATGTAGGGTATTTTGAGAAAAAAATGTTTTCAACAAATTACAGTTGTTGCAATTCAATTATAAGCTCTGTAATAAATCCAGAATATTTTACATAAAACTAATCATGATAACACATCAAATTCAATATGAAACACTTTAAATTCTGATGATTGCAAGTTCAAATTTATTGAGTTTTCAACAAAAAAGTTGAATTTTTACCCACAAAGTTACATTTTTAAGCCGGTAAGGAGATTTTTTTTTGGAAGTCAGTAGAATTCTCAACAAAAAAGTTTAATTTTAACTGAGACAGATGAGTTTTTAACCAAAAAAAGATTTTCTACCAAAAAAAGATTAATTTTCAACACAAAAACACTAATTTTAAACAACCACAAATTAATTTTTAAACAAAAAGGTGATATTTTAAGTTAAACGGACAAATTAAAAAAAAATAGTTGAGCCTTTAACCAGATAGTTCGATTTTTAAGCCAAAAAAACGAACGATGAATTCTCAACAAAAAAGGTTGTTTTCAATCAAGAAAGATGAATGAAAAAAAAGAAGATTTTCTACCAAAAAAAGAGGTGCACTTTCAAAATAAAAAGACGAATTTCCAAAAGATTTTTTTTTAACAAAATAATTGAACTTTTAGCTAAATAGTTAAATTTTCAAACCAAAAAACGATTTTTTCGAAGACAGTTAAATTTTCGGCTATAAATTCGATTTTAAACAAAGAAAGGTTAATTTTTATCAAACAAATATTTTCTACCAAAACAGATTAATTTTCAACACAAGAATACTAATTTTCAACAACTACAAATTAATTTTTAACCAAAAAGGTGATATTTTAAGTTAAACGGACAAATTTAAAAAAAAAATAGTTAAGCCTTTAACCAAATAGTTCGATTTTTAAGCCAAAAAAGCGAATTTCTTCAAACACAGATGAATTCTCAACAAAAAAGGTTGTTTTCAATCAAGAAAAATGAATTAAAAAAAAGATTTTCTACCAAAAAAAGATTAATTTTCAACACAAAAAGACTAATTTTAAACAACCACAAATTAATTTTTAAACAAAAAGGTGATATTTTAAGTTAAACGGACAAATAAAGAAAAAATAGTTGAGCCTTTAACCAAATAGTTCGATTTTTAAGCCAAAAGAACGAACGATGAATTCTCAACAAAAAAGGTTGTTTTCAATCAAGAAAGATGAATGAAAAAAAAGAAGATTTTCTACCAAAAAAAGAGGTGCACTTTCAAAATAAAAAGACGAATTTCCAAAAGATTTTTTTTTAACAAAATAATTGAACTTTTAGCTAAATAGTTAAATTTTCAAACCAAAAAACGATTTTTTCGAAGACAGTTAAATTGTCCGCTATAAATTCGATTTTAAACAAAGAAAGTTTAATTTTTAACAAACAAATATTTTCTACCAAAACAGATTAATTTTCAACACAAGAAGACTAATTTTCAACAACTACAAATTAATTTTTAACCAAAAAGGTGATATTTTAAGTTAAACGGACAAATTTTAAAAAAAATAGTTGAGCCTTTAACCAAATAGTTCGATTTTTAAGCCAAAAAAACGAATTTCTTCAAACACAGATGAATTCTCAACAAAAAAGGTTGTTTTCAATTAAGAAAAATGAATTAAAAAAAAGATTTTTTACCAAAAAAAGAGATGCGCTTTCAAACTGAAAAGACGAATTTCCAAAAGAATTTTTGCTAACAAAATAGTTGAACTTTTAGCTAAATAGTTAAGTTTTCAAAACAAAAAACTAATTTTTTTGAAGACAGACAGAATTTTTAATAAACAAATATTTTCTATCAAAAGGGATGTATTTTCAACCTAAAAATAAGGATTTTCCAAAAAAAGTTTGAATCAAAAATTACAATTTAGTTCAAAAGGGACGAATTTTTAACAAAATGGATTTCGAAATTAACAGTTTGGATGGAAATTCATCAATATTTCTTTGATTAAAAACTCGCTGTTTGGTGGTTAAAAAATCCACAGATTGTTCAAAATTCATTCTTTTTAGTTGAAAATGCAACTGTTTGGTTTAAAAATTCATCTTTTTGGTTTGCAAATTCAACTCTTTTCTTAGAACATTAAACTTTCTTTTAAAATTCGTTTTTTGTTGCTGATAAGTCAACTGCATTTTTTTTAGATGAAAACTATTTTTTTCGTAAAATTTGTCTTTTTGATGTTAAGTTCATATTTTTTAATAGAAACATTGCATCTTTCTTGAATAAAAATTCAACGTTTTGGTTTTAAATTTAAATATTTTCAAAAAATTTAATTTTTGTTTTAAATTTGTGTATTTGTGTCAAAAAGTCAATTGAAATTTCCTTGGACAAAAACACAAATATTTGGCTAAACATTTAACTCTTTTTTTAAGTTTGTCTTTTTGATTCTAAAATTTATCTGCTTCAGCAGAATTTACTTCTTTCTTGCAACAAAATGCAACTTTTTTGTTGAAAATTCAAAAATTTTGTTAAAAAGTCATACATTTGATTGAAAGCTCTGCTGTTTTGTTAAAACTTAAATTATTTTGTAAAAAAAATTAACTTTTGTTTAAATTTAATGTTTTGGTGCATAAATTAAAACTGAAATATTTTCTGGATTAAAGTTGTAATTTTTTTATTTTATTTAGAAATTCATCTGTTTTAAGAGAAATTTATTCTTTCTTGGATAAAAATAAAATTGTTTAGTTATAAATAAAACAATATTTTTAATGAATCACACTTTTTGTTTAGAGTTCTGCTGTTTTTTTAATTAACTATTTTGTAGAAAATTTACATTTTGTTTAAAGTTTACATTTTGGAGTTGGAAAATGAACTGAAATTTTTTTCTGGATTAAAGTTCAACATTAAAAAAAAGGTGTCATTTTTTATTAATAATTAATCTGTTTCAGTAAAAATTTCAGATTTCTTGGACATAAATGCAACTATTTAGTAGATAATTGAACTATTTGATTGAAAATTGTTAAAAATCTATTTTTCGATTATAAAAGAACTGTTTGGTAGAAAAGCCTTTTTTTGTTAAAAATTAATTTTTTAAGTGAAAATGTAACTTTTCCCATTTTTTAAGATTGACCATTGTAGTTGAAAATTCTCCTTCTTCAGTAAAAAAATTTTTCTTGATAATTTCATTTTTGGGACCAAAATCCATCCGATTCGTGGAAAACTTATTTTTTGCTGAAAAGTCATACTTTTTGTTTGAAAAATCAACTTCTGTAAAGAACATTTGTCTTTTGGCTTAATGTTTCAATAATGTAGATAAACTTTTACTTCTTTCTTGAGTGAAAAATCTTTACTCGTAGAAAATTCGTTTTTTTGGTTTTGAAATTCTCTTTTTTTGTATGAATTGAATTTTTTTTAAATTAAAATATAAACGATGAGACTTTTGTTTTAATTATTTTGTTGGAAATTCAAGTATTTTGTTTTAAAACACTCACTTTTATAGTTGAAAACGGCATTTTTCATTTAAAATACATTAATACATTTGAAAATTTGTTTGTATCTGAAATAACTGTTTTATTCAACTTTTTTATTTGTAACTTTAATTTTTTTCAATTTGTCTTTTCAATTCAAAAATTCATTTATTTTAGTATAAATGACATCTCTTTTTCGGATAAAAACGCAACTGTTTGGTTGAAAGTTTAACTTTTTGTTAAAAATTGATCTTTTTGAATGGAAAAATCGACTTCGTGGGAACAAGTTATACTACTTGTTAGAAAAAAAATTTGGTTATAAAAACTTATCTTTTTGGTTAAAAATTTAAATCCTTTGTTAAAAATAATTTTGTTTTTTTTCAAATTCCATTTTTATACAAAAAATTCGTCTTTTGGCATGAAGGTTTAAAAATCTAGATTATATTTTTATTCTTTAAGACTAAAAAATTGTTATTTTTTAAAAATTGGCCTTTTTGTCTTTTAATTCATTTTTTTAAACCAAAATTGACCTTGTTTTGTTAAAATATCAAGTATTACATGTTTTTATTGATAATTCATCATTTTAGGTCGAAAATTGTATTATTTTGTGGAAAATCAAAATATTTCGTTAAAAAGTCATTGAGATAACATTTTTTTAATATATTCAAATAATTTGAAGTAATAAAAATGAATTTATAGATTTTAAGTTATTTTCAAAAATTCCAAGGACTTTTCAAGAGCTTTGAAGAATAACTAGAAATTTCAAAAAATTTCAAATGATTCGAAATATCTGAGGGTATTTTTAATAGATTTTTATATTTTCAAGTCGTTCCAATGAATGTAAAAGATTTTAAGCTAATTAAAAAAATTTCAAGAACTTTTCAAAAGCTTTAAGTAGTTTCTAGGAATTTCAAAAAAATTATTTTTGAATTACAATGAATTAGAATATTTTAAGGTTTTTTTTTAAAAGTTCTAAGGAAATTTCAAGAGGTTTTTGAATTTTTAAGGTATTTTGAATGATTTGATATACTTTCGGAAATTTATTTCAGTAATTTAATGGGATTTCCAACGATTTATATTTTGTAGGGCATTAAAAAAAATTCTAAGGAATTTTCAGGACCTATGAAAATGTTCAAGTAATCTGCGAAGATCAAGAATCTTTATTTGTTTAAAATTGCCCTTTTTGTCTTTTGATTCATTTTATAACACCAAAATTGACCTTGTTTTGTTAAAATATCAAGTATCATTTTAGGTCGAAAATTGAATTATTTTAAGCAGAGATGTTTTTCTTCTTATGGCCTTTGGTCTTAAAATTTAAAAGTTTTGAAATAAACAATGTTTATGTGACCACGTTTTTAATGCATTTCACTATAATATTATAGCCTCATCAGAACTGTAACGAATACAAAGGAAAATATACAATTTGTATTTTATAAAGCACAAAGTTTTTTATCATACATATTCATAACAATAATGCGCACTTACCACATTAGTCGTCTAGATAACAATGAAAATTTTTTTTTTGTTAAAAAAAGTTTTGGAAGTTTATAAATTGAACGTGTTTCGGAAACATGAGTATTTTTTCTATTTTAAGTTAGGCCCTGATCCATTTTTTTCTAAATTTCTAAAAGTACAAAAGTATAGATAATAATGTCAACTATATAAAATGAGAAGGCTATGATGACACTCAAAATACATTAGTATACTTACAGTTTGTTTTTTAATAATAATAAAGAGTAAAATTTTTGTTAAAATATCCTATTTTCTTGTCTTTTTTTCTTCTTTTTAAATCTCCTAATAATGATACATTAAATTCCAATTTTTAGTAAAATTTCTTTGATTAATTTTTTTAAGAATTTAAAACTCATGTTTATTTGTTACTAAAACTTTAATTATTATATACAAATTATAAAAAAGTAGGACCACATGTTGGTGTGGCCATACTGGAAGTTTGAGGTTATGGGACTGGAGACGAGAATAATGGTAAAATTACCGAAAATGACTGAAAGATTCTATTACGTCTATATATATATATATATATATATATATATATATACATATATATGTTACTAAGATTTTCAGTGTCAGATTTAAAATTCACAGTACTCTCATTTTTTACAATATTGATCATTTCCAGAATATTTCTACTATGATAATTATTTTCTAGGCTACAAATTTTTACAGTTTTTGAATCTCAGTTAAACTGGTGATCATATTTTTTAGAGTGTTTACATAGGCCTGTAGATGAGTTTTTAAGCCTTTGAGTTGCTTTGTGTTCAGAGATTTTTTTTTCAAATTTAGGAATTTGATCTTTAATAGGCTGTGATAAGATATCATTTAATTTATTTTTTATTAAAAATACGAGAGATAGTTAAAGTTTTTTACTTATTCTTATGAGAGGTAAATATAGTTCTTGGGAGTATGGCAATACAATTACTTTAGAAAAATCGTTATAATTATTAGTTAAAGATTATGTTTGTAATTGAGTTTTTGATGAATGTCCTGTAGCTGAAAAAATCCACTTTCGTTTGTGTGATGATCTTTGAAATTCCAAAATATGATAGCGATTTTTAAAATGGGCTGGAGCTCCATCAGAAATGAATGTAACTTCATCGATAAGGTCAAAACCAGAAAGATCTGCCTTTAAACTTTTAAAAATTAGATTGGTTGCAAGCAAAGCATGAGCAGAGTCATGTTTTGTGTCATCACATACAACTGCGAAACTTCTAACTTCTTTACCGCGATAACATACAGCCGTGAAGATAGACACTTGTTCAGATTTCCAGTAAGCACTTTGAATTTCTTGTTTGTTGATTTTTTTTCCAATTTTCCGCGTTATCAAAATGTAAAATTAGCTTTTTCAAATTGCATTTCGCTTCTTCTTTTTCATTTTTATCTCTGTTCGCTGTATTTCTTTTACGCGCATGTGAACATTTGCTTTCATTGCCCAAGTACTTTCAACTAAAAATTCAACTAAAAATGCAGAAACTGTGGTTGTTCTTTTCTCTAATTCTGCATTATTCCATATAGCGAAAGTTACTTCTTCAGCTACTTTCTTATTTGTTAAACCTAGTGATTAAAGTGTTATACCATCAGCCCCTGGACATTCACTACAATTCTGAAAAATACAGTCTTCAGTTGCTGGAGAACACAATA
>JAAAKG020160182.1:0-29458 GCA_010014905.2 Druon quercuslanigerum | reverse complement strand
TGCCGCCAACTTTTCCCACAAACCCTCCCTTTATTGGGGGAAAAATTTGTGAACCCCCATCGTCGGGACCCCCCCCCCCATGTCACAAACTGTCACAGATGATCTCCCCCCCCCCCCGACCGAGACATCATTTATGGAATCCCCCTAAAGGATTTTACAGAATTCAAGAAATTTAGGATATAAAACTCTTCATTAAGAGAAAAGTTGTTATTTTATTCAAGAAAGTTGAGCACTTTTTATTTTAAAAGCTATAAATTGGAAATTGTACCATTTTTGTGCAATTCAAAAAATGTTTTTTAATTCAATTTTAAACGCTTTAAATTTGAAAATGGTCGATTTTTAAGTTGTGAAATTGGTCAATTTTTAGAAAATTAATATCGTTAAAAATTATTTAATATTGAGAATAGTAAAATAATAGTAATGTAATTTAATAATGAAGTCAACCTAAATTATTAAACTAATAATTGGTTTTAATTATTTTTTAAGCAGAAAATATAATAATTTCGAATGATGCAATTTGGCAAGTTTTAAAAAGGAAATGAAACCATTTTCATTGTTTGGATAAATTTTCTCAATTCAAAATTGTTTAATTTTAAAAAATTTGCTTTGAAGTAATTTTGATATTAAAAGTTTCGGCTTTCGATCTGAAAGCTGATCAACATTATTTTTGCAGAAACTGATATTAGAAGTCCAAAAGTTTAGAGGCTGCTTCTTCTTTATTTCAAGTATTTTAAGTAATGACCAAATGAAAAACTTATCATTGGTAAACAAAATTAAAGAAACATAGCCAAGAAAACATCAAATATATTTATTTCGAGAACATTAGTTTTTAATTATATGATATATTATAATTATATTATTATAAATTTGAAATTATTTCCTTTTACACTTATTTTTTTTAAACTTAAAATAATAAAGCGAACCCATTGAACAAAATAGGAATAACAAATAAAAACATATCTGCAATCTAACATCGTACTGCAACCGACTGAAGACTATTTTTTTATTTTGTACGTTTTAATTTAAAAATATCAAATATTAAGGCCCCCAATGTGAAGTTTGAATAATTATATTTGAACGTATTAAAAAAGTATTCAACCTAGAACATGCTTACTTTCACATTGTTCATATATTTAAGCTTTCTATTAGAAGTAAAATTGTGTCTATTAAAACCTGAAAGGACTTACAGTTTAGATATTGTTTTGAAATTTTTTCACTTTAAAGCACATTATTAAATTTAAATTATTAATGAAAAAAACATTGTCGCCATAAATTTGTAACCTATTCATAATCTTATGAGTGAAATGTGTTCAGGGCTAATCTCAAGAATTAATTGAATATCTAAATTTTTACAATGTACTTATAAAATTTAAATTCTTACCTACGAACAATTACCGAAGAGATCAATTTATAAATTTTTCATAGCTTAATGAGTCATATGATTATTGTGTCAGTCTGAAGTTTATTAAAATTTACAATTACTATATTCATTTGCATTATTAAAACAGATTAGGTGTATCAATAATTGTTATCTTTAAATTAGTATTGAAATTAATTAATTAAACTAATTGAAAAAGCAAAATCATCACTACTAGCAAAGTTCATACATATAAAAGATTCACTATTCAAATATATATTTCCAAACTACGTCCCATTTCAGTTCATTGGACAGAAATATATAAGAAAGGCAAAAAGAACTTAATAAGGGGAAAAGTCAACCAAAATCTCTCACTTTTTCCTTATTTTTTTCTTTGTCTTTTATGCTATATGTTGCGAGACAATTGCAACTTAAATTTGAACTGTTAAATTATAAGGATTGATAGTAATTTTTCGGTGATTAATTACTTGAATTTTACTTTTATTTTATTCCAGTTTGACGTGAGTGCTATCATCTTTATATCAAGATTACGCTATTTCAATAAAAATGTGAAGCTTGATTTTAACCAATGTTAAGAAATGTAAAGTTGTAAACCTTATCTGAATGATAACTAATTTTTCCTATGAATATACTCGGATGAATCGATAAAGATTAAGTCTGCCAGTTTCAGGTTCATTCTCCGATGTTCTGTTTCCGTTATAAAAATACGCATATTGGCATGCAGAACCGCTTCAAAATCATACGTGTCTGAGATTATCAATATTCCGGCATTATTCTCAGACAGATAGCTTTATTGAAAGTAAATAATTGAACGAAAATAATTTTAAATATTGAAATAAATATTTTAAAGAAATTTCCTATTAGTGATTGATAAGATTTTCCATTGTGTTATTTGATTAATTGATTCATTGACATAGTCGAAGTACTTTGACACATTTTAAACAATGTTTTCTCAGAACTGAGTCTACCCACGCTCAATTTTATTAACCCTCACGTGACATTTTTACTGAATTTAAATTACGCAATTCAGAATATCAGCTAAAATTGGAGGATTCATTTCTCCTCTCGTTTCTCGTTAAAGTAGGTAATTGCCAGATGATAAATATTTACACTGTATTAAATTTCCTGAAATTCAAAGTGCCTTTTTTCAATGATATTGTTCGACCTTCGTTGTGGGCTGATAAAGAATGCTGATATTCTAAAGCGTATAGGCACGAACTGGATGCCACATGGTCATAATTTAGCGAGTTTTTATCGAGCATTATAGTCGATTAAAGAAACTGAAAAGAAGATTAAAAAACTGGATACAAGAATGAAATAAATTGTTGAAAGTTATTGGAACAAAGAGATGATAATGTAGTTCCATTATATCGTTTCAATTAAATTTTTTTCGTGTCTTCTTAATTTATCGAAAATTAAAGACAAAAACAAGTACAATACAAACTAAAGTAATTTTAATACAAAGACACTTGCAAGTTACAATAAATAGTTAAATAAAAGGTAATCAGATATTTTTTATAATCATCAAAATCAAAACATCAAGGGCTTGCTTTACATTATAATGTTTAATTCATTATTTTGTCTTCTGAATTAAGATCTATTCTCAGTTGAAAATTTATAAAGCCAAATAGGATCCAAATTTTTGAGGCTGAAATTGGTGCTTGATCAATAACTCAGTTAAAACACTTTAGGTACTTTATTTCGTTTGGTTTATTCCAGTAAATTCTGCAAAGTTGAGTTTGTTCTTAACGCCTTATGGGGTATTGGCCTGGAAAATAAAAAATTTGATCTGTTCACTTAATTGGCCAGGATTTTAAACCCTAACCCTGCTATTTAAACAATTTCTAAAGTAATCAATGAAAATGGTTGAATTTGTAACTAAATCTAAAATGATTGTCCGGCTTTTGAATCTCCTAAGCCCAAGGGGTTAACTATTTATGTAATCTGGTATCTGTTGAGATCCTCTGCAAAAAAAAACAGGAAAAACCGTCAATCTTCATAAATCCATAAAAATCGATAAATTAAAATAATGGATCCTGTAAATTTAGTTTAATTTATTTCCTAAAATTGTCCAGAAATCCACAGGAATCCCTTGAAATATTAAAAATATATTTTAGAAATTTTGTATCCTGTTAAATACCTGTGAATCTTTATAAAAGAAAAACCTAAATGCTGTGGAATCATTTGGAATTGATAAAATTCCTGATATCTTGTGAAATCCCTAGTAATCTCACAAGAATCGTGTAAAATATCGCAAAACATCTTGGAATCAGTGATATATTTTTAAATTGTCTAAAAATTGTGAAACTGTTGAAGTACTCTGAAGTCTATGAAATCCAATTAAATCTATTAAAACCCTTGCACTCTGTTGAAATCTTTGGAAAACTTGTAAATTTTTTAAATCCCTTGAAATCCCTTGAAATCCATAGAAATTTCCTATAATCTTGTGAAATCTTTTATTTTCTTTTAAAATGTCTCTCAAATATATTAAAATTCCATGAAATCTTCGAAATCTCTTAAATCTTACGAAATTTATTTGAATCTAATAACTTTTCCGAAATATTTTAAAATACACTATTTTCCTTAAAATCCTTTGAAATTTTTTGAAAATCCTTGATACCCATTACAAATTTCCTAAAATTTTTTAAATCTTGCAATTTTTTTAAATCTTGTAAAATGTCCTTGTTTTATAAATCCTTTAAACTCTATTATAATGTTTTAAATCTCAGTCCTGGGAGATCCTATAAAATTGGGTAGGTCTGGAAACATCTCTTGAAATACTTTGTGATTTTATTTTTTGAGCTGTCCGATATGCTATTTCAGCCAATCAGCGAAGAAGTTTGAAAATATGTTTAAAGGCAAAGTGTAGAACTTTCAAATTTGTTGTTGAAACTTTAACTATTTTGTTGCAGATTTAATTCTTTTGTTGAAATTCGAACTATTTTGTTGAAAATTCGTTTTTTTTTTTGGTGCAACTGTTTTTGGTTAAAGTTACATCATTTTTGTCTAAAAATTCGAATTATTGATAGCAAATTGATCTATTTTGGTTGATAATTCAACGGTTATATTAAAAGTTTAACTATTTTGTTGAAATTTTTTTGTTTTTGTTATGGTTGAAATATCAACTATTATATTTGTTGATAGGAAGTCATCTTATTGTTCAAAATTCAACTTTTTAGGTTGAAAATTCTTTTTTGTTGAAATTTAATTTTCTTAGGTTGGGAACTCAACTATTTGATTAAATGTACAATAATTTTCTTGAAAAAAAAAAAATATATATATATATATAAATATATTTTCAAATATCAACTAATATATTTGTTGTTAGAAAAACATTTTTGGAAGTCATTTTGCGAAAAAGGAATTTTTTTTTGACGAAAACTAAACTGTTTTATTAAAGAATCGTATATTTAGACTGAAAATTTTTTCTTTTGGACTGATTTTTTTTTTTTTTTTTAATGCAACAGTCTTCTAAACAATGCAATTGTTTTATTGAACAATTCGTCTATTTAGACGGAAAATTCGCGCTTATAAATTAAAAATGCACCTTCTTAGGTTGAAAGTTCAATACATAATTTGATTAAAAATTCACCTATTTAGTTAAAAATTTAATCATTTTGTTTAAAAATTGAAAATTCATGTATGCATTTGGAAAATTCGTCTTTTTGGTTACAAATTCATCTTGGTCGAAAATTGAACTATTTGATTAAAAATTCAACTATTTTGTTTGAAAATTCGTTTTTTGTTTGTTTGTGTTGTTGCAATATCAACTGTTGTAGCTGTCGATAGGAAATAATCTTTTTCGCTTGAAAATTCATCTTTCCAGGTAGAAAATTCTAGTATTTAGTTAAAAGTTCAACTACATAGTTGAAGATTCAACTATTCTGTTAAAAAGTCATCTGTTTTAGTTAAAAATTCGTTCTGTTGGTTTTTGAAAAATCATCTTTTATGATAGACAAGTCATGTTCTTAGGTTGAAGGAAATAAATACGTTTAAAATTGTAATCCTATTCCATTTATAAAAGATTCTAAGTAAAAATGTTACAAGATTAAACGGTTGGTTTTTGAACATAAGAGTTTTCAGGATTGTCAGGTAAATTGAAAAATTGGCCAGGGAAAAATGATGAGGGAATTTCGAAAACGAAGTTTTGCAGACACCTTGAGAGTACGTGTCCCAACATGTCCGGGAAAATCCGAACGGATGGCCACCCTGTCTATGCCAACGAACGTAATCGTAATTACGAGATCGGCACGCGACATCGAACACCATGTAAAAACGTATCGTCTCACTCTTCCCTTGTCTCCAGGGCCGGCAGGCAGCCGAGACCACGGTGAAAAATCGATTTCCCGTAGGGCACAAGGAGGGTCGGGTGAAAGGGAGATGAAATTCGGGAAAATCCGTGGAGAGAGATTGGTTTCTGGCGCGTTTCCGCGTAACCGTGTGTGTGGGAGAGTGGTTGGTTCCTCCGGGTGATAGTGGGGGCGGGGAATGGACTACAGTCATGAAGCGGGAGGCGGCGTGTGGGTGAGGAACTCCGGGCCAGCAAAGAGCGAAGGGGGGAAAAGAGAGACACACCGAGCCATGAACCAATGTAACGGGGTGAGAGGAGAAGTAATTAATGTGCGACAGTGCCCCCCCTTTCCCCCCTTCACCCTCCTGTGTCGAGGGGGCACCCTCTCCCTTCCCTGCGGTCCTTTACCGCTACGCTTAGCTGCCATTGTGCGGAGACGCCACTTCCGAAGCATCAAATTTAATTCTGCGTTTGTGGCTCTCCGGCTTGTAGGAGTCTTTCAATTCTAGACCTTATCAGGAATCCGTGGACGAGGTCAGTTTAAAAATCTCCCGGGGACGTGGTGCTTGTATCACATCGGGAAATGCAGAGTGAGCTAGAGCTCGACTCGTTGCTGCTCCGAAACCGTGGAGGTTAGGGACGTTACTTCCGTGGTTACCGCCTGTCCGAGAATCGAGAAATACCTGTGAGTATGGTTCCAAGTGGGAGCAATTATTGTGAAGGCAAAAAGATGAAGGATTTTTGTTCAGTGATGTGGTTTAGTTTGTTTGTGGATAACGGAAATGCGGCGAAATTTGTGGAGGTTGACGGCTCTTTTTGGAGTTCGGTGTATCGAATTAAGTAATGAAAAAAAAGTGTGGATGTCAGGGTATCGGTTCTTTAACTTGTGTACTTAGATGACAGAGAGTTAAAGAAGTTCGGTAGCGCGATTGTTTCAATCTCGAGTGCGATGATGAGTTTCGGCGAGTGTTTGTAAATATGATATTACAATAATAGTGTTTTTTCTTTCGGTTTATGTGACTGTGGTTACTTATCAATTATAGGGAATGATATTTTGTGTTGTTTTAACGAGTGTGTGGTTTTCAGGGTCGAAGTATGGAAGCCATGGACTTGGACGGAGATGCTGTCGTTGATTTGAGTGTCAGGTGAGACTTGTTTTTTTATTCGATTAATCATAAAACTCGTGTTTTTATTTATAGAGATGGGAAGTCGAGATGTGTTTTATTTTATGAAATGTCAGATTCAGTAATTGGCAAATTTTGTAGAACCCGAAATTTTCACGCTTTTTATTTACAATTCAAGCCGTTTGTCAAAAGGGGGCCTGACCAATGTTTTGGTCAAAATGAAACTAATAACGCACGAAATGTTTACAAGTTTTCTATGAAATTCTGTATAAAAAAGTATATTAATAGTATTTAATTAATCATAAAATTGACTAAGATGTATGAATGGATTTCATATAGCTTCAAAACATAATTAATCTAGAAAAACTATTCAGTAAAGAGAAAAGTAAGATCATGACTTATTTTATAGTCAAAAACGGATCTTTGTTATTTTAGAGAGGTTGGATAAGGTTAAAAAGTTTTGTATTCTAGATTTTCTCTAAAAAAAAAAGAATCTTGAGTAAAAGGAGTGCACAGAGAAATTATTAAGAAATAAACAAAACTAAGGAACTCTTTAAAATTTCCCGAAAAGGTAATAGAACATGGAGCGTGGATAAGTAGTATATTTAAATGAAAATAACTTTAAAGTTCCGTAAACACGATAAGTGAAAGTTTATTAATTTTATTCGAAAGTATCTATTTGATAATCAATTCAAATTTATGGGAACTGTTTTTTTCTTTTTCTCGAAATCAAAATTTTAGTGGTTAGGCCTCTTTTCGACAAAAAATACAATTGTTCTACTTTAAATGATTAAATTTGAGGTTTATTTTTGAAGACTTGACATTGAAAAGTTAACTGCCTGGGAATTTTTTTCGTCTGTAAACAAACCTATCTATTCAGTTTAAATTTCACTTGCTGTAACATGAACTAATTTGGTTTGACATTGTTCAGCCAAAATAATTAAATGTCGAATATTTCATTTTGTAAAACTCTAATTCTAGATTTTTCATTGAGAATGTGTCAAATTTGACAATTCTTACTCTGAATCGAATAGGGATCTGTCTAATTTTTTAAATCTCCGCTTATATTGTGGGTTAAAATTTAAAATGCAATAAAAATTCTTCAAGTCGAAGCAAAAACTGAAAACAAGTTCAACCTAGTAAAGTGACAATAATTTTATCAAATTAAAAATAAAGCAAATCAGAAAATCCTCCAGTAAATACAAATTTAAGATAAATCGTGAACTGTTATCTCATTGTCAAAAATGGAACTAAGTATCATGAAAAACACCAAATCCCGTTAAATGACACTAATGAAATAAGATAAGGTTAAAAATGTTCTATATGATTCAAATTTGGCTGTACAATTCTAAAGTAAAAAATCTCAGCACAAAAAAGGATTGAAGAAAATAAAAAAAATATGCAGAACTAAAGGCAAGTAAAAAGTTCTGTTTCATTTTTCGAAAACTTAAACAAAATGTGCATTGTGGAAAAGAGATCTTGTCAGAAATATGATGTTAGATCCCTTTTCCTCTGGAAGGAATGTTTTTGTCAATTTTGATTAAAAATATCAAATTTAAACTCAGTAAAAACGATATATAAGAGTTTATTAAACTGCTTTTAAAGTAAATATATAATTATTAGTTCATATTTAGGTTTATTCACTTCTTTATTTTTCTCGCAATTGATATTGTAGTGGTTAGTGTCCTTTTTGAAAAAAGGCCTTCAATTTTTAATGCTTCGTTTTAGATTTTCTTAATGTTGATTGTCCTTAACGTAAAATTGTTTAATTTTAAAAGCTGATAATGGTTTATATTTGTAAAATATTCCTTTATGATCGTCCTAATTTAAAATTGCTAAATGTCGAATGTTTAAATTTAAAATTGGTCAGTACCTGCATTTTTAACATCTATGAAAATTTAAAATCCTTTAATCCTCAATCTAAAAACTTGAAGGCCGAAAGAAAAGAGTGAACAAAATTTCAGTTTTGAGAATACTCAGATATTTAAGTATCCTTTTTTGGCCTTACTTTTAGTCGAATCCAATGGGTAATATTTGCATTTTGTGTCAGTATTGACTATTGAATCTAATATTTAATTCGAATAAAGCTCGTTTTAAAATTATCTATCCATAAAATTTGTTTGTTTATAATTATCAGTTTCTTTTGTTAAGAATATCTTTATATTAAGACAAACTCTTAAACATCAAAGAAATCTTGGTTCAAAAAATATGTATTTTACTAGATTCAAAATGAAAAAATAAAAAAAAATAAACAATTTAATAATTTAAAATATACAAATAGCAAAGAGTGTGACATCGGAATCAATATCCCCTTTGGAATACACATTGTCAATCTATTCAACCAGTCACATTAAAATTCATATCACAATTTACTGAAAATCAATATTCCCTCACTTTTGATTTCGAACTTTTAGTCTGCCGTTTGATTTTTTTAACCCTTTTAATTAAGTAAAATAGAACAAAAATTATTTATTTTAACAACATTAAGTCATTTGTAAAGCAATAATCTAATTTGGAAAAGTTTATTTGTGAAATTAGTCTACTAAATTAGTCTTGTGTTCTTTTTTTTTTTGCATAAGATAGAATAGATCAAAGAACGTAAAAGCATATAAAGCCAAGATTTATAGATTTTGTATTTAGATCTCATATCTCAGCATGCATTTGTAGCAAAGTACATAAGATTTCCGATGATACTGATGCTTTCTCCACTTACGTAGACACGAAACAGTCCGCATCAACTTGAAAATGATAACGATGGATAGTCAAGTGCAAAAAGATTGATCGGTATCAACAGTGTCGATACAACAAGTGACAAAATGCAACAATGAGATCGATATTCTTATACCAAAGAAGGTAGTTTAAAGCTCTTACCTTCTTTAAGTCCTATCGAGTTTTACGAATTTTATTATAATCGATTTAACTTTTTTTTCTCAACACACTTAAAAGTAATCGAATTTGCTTAAGAGCCTAGCTTATGTAAAAGGTTCCTTATCGCCATCTGTGGACGCGTTTACCTTATCAAATGTGGAATACTGGTTGAATATTTCTTCAAACGGCTTGCATGCCTGATAACTATGAATAGCAAACCGTTGCAAGCAATTATTGTAGATAAATAGGCATCCAATTCTAAAACATTGCTACTGACTCGTCCCCGTTACAAAATAACACTTATGTCCCATTTCTACCGCAAATTTAGGCCTAGGATGAATTAAATGTAGAAAATTCTTGAAATATTCTCTGGAAATTCTAGTTTTAGGCATTCGATAGCCGATTAAAGAAATTGAAAATCTATTTTCTTGGATAGAGAATTGAATGGGATAATTTTTTTATTATTTCAGCAGCAGTGGCAGGAGAGACTCTTCGGCCGTTTCCATAAATTCTGCTGATATATGTCCACCTCTCGATTTAGGCGTAAATTATTCAGCTAATCCTAATGTTGAAAATAATATGCCGGAGGTACGAAATATTCAAAATGCGACGAGAGGGATTCTGGCACCGAAATCCGGCGATGACAGAAGACCGCGTCGGAATCTCAGGCCTAGAACAGAAAGGAGCTACGCTGAGAGTCCGGACGAACCTAGGATAAATGGTTACTTAAACGGCAATGCCTCAGACAGTGACGAAGGTTCATATTTTTTTTAGTTACCACAGTTAAAAATTTCAAATATTCAATCACCTGACATTCATTTCAGCGTAATTTTGAAAAATTATTTATGCAATTTTCTTTTAGGTGAGATGCCACCTTTTCTTCCGATAAAAGAACTTTCGTCTGACGAATTGGCAGAACGCGAAAGAAATCTTAGGAAGTTGAGGGAAGAGTTAAGATCTGAGGAGATGAAACTAGTACTGCTCAAAAAGCTTAAACAGTCTCAGCAGCTGAAGGAGAATATTGCGGCAGTGCCGAAAGTTCCAAGCAAATTGCCACCGCCTGTAACTGTTCAACCTCCACCTCATAGGTGAGATAATTTTTTATTTCATTTTGATAAAAGGTATTTTAAGTATTTGGAATTAAAAATGGAAGCAGGAAAACAAATTTTTGGGATACTTGGTTTTAGTTTTCCACATTTGTTGAAAGTGTCATTTATTCATATTTTCTCTTTAAATCTAATCCTACAATAATCCTCATATAGAATGTAAAGGAAGCCTTTAAAAACTGGGCATTTTCATTGTTTGGGGCTAAAATAAATTTTTACAGGGCAGAATATAAGACACGTATTTTTTGTTTTGTACAAAAAAAATCTATTTCAAATTCCTCAATGAAATTTGGTAATGTTTAGAAATTACGAAATATTTACGTATAATATTGACGTTACGTATATTTTTCGAAAAACCTAAAAATGAGAATTTTGTTAAGAGACCATCTTTGAAAAAAATAGAATCGAAAAATAGTTTTTTTTTAGATTAAAAATTAAAAATATTTTTTATTTTAAATTATTTTCCTGTAGTTTAACTTCGTACATTAAAAACTTTTTAAATATATACTATTTGAAATAAAACAGTTTTGAATTTGTGATATGAGGCAATTTTTAGATATTTTAAATTCAATAGTTTCTGAATTATCGATTAATTTTTACAGCAATTTAAAAAGATTTAAAAAGATGTCAAAAGATTCCTAAAAATGTAAAAAAAAGTATTTTAAGAACAAGATTTAAAAGAGTTAAAAAAAGATTTAAACGTAATTTTTTTTATTAAAAAAATTGTTAGGAAAAACTCAAATCATTTTGAAAGATTGTAAAACATTTCAAAAACGTAACAAAACGAATTGTAAACTTTTGAACAATTGAAAAAATTCTACGATTTTAAGAATTTTCAATGGTTGAAAAAAAAACTTGTGTTAAGATTCCTGGGGAAATTTCGTATCAGTTTTAATTTTGAATAATTGATTTTTAAATACAAAGTTTTTAAAAAACTAAATGATTTCTAAAAAGGTCGAAAAGAGTGTCAAAGGTTTTAAAGTAATTTTTTTAGTTTTAAAAGATTTTTTAAAACATTACGAATAATTCGGATCAATTTTCAAAGCTGATTGAGAATTCGTATATTTTAGTAAAAATGTCATCTCTTTTGCTTAAAAATGTAATTGTCTAGTTCAAAATTTATCTGTTTTAGTTTAAAAGTATGATATTTTTGATCAAAATGTCCAAAAAAATTTTTGGTTGTAAATTAACTTTATTGTTTAAATTTTGAATTGGCATTCTGAAATCATCAAAAACATTTAAAACATTTTTGATGGTGGATAATTAGATTGTTCCTTCTTTTCCAATTGTAAAAATAAATGTTTAATCTTTCTCGTTTGCACTGTAATTCCTAAATACTCCAAACTGAATAATTGCAGATTTAAAGTTTATAAATTAAACAATTTCCAATTGAAAACGTTTGAAATAAAACTATTTTGAATGATATAAGGAAATAAATTACAATTAAAAAATAAAAATAATATAAAATATTTTCAAATCGAAACATTTAAATTGGTTACTATAATATCAGTATAACCTAATTGAAATTGGGGCCACTTTTTATCATAAAAGTAGTTCTTTTTGCTGTTTTTTTTAATCTATTTAATTAAATGTTTCTATTTTTCAGTCATAGAACTGGTAAAGCGCCTCCGCCATTATTAAGAGGGCAACCAGCACCGAGTAGGAGTAGCAGTTTGCACGCACCACCTCCAGGAATGTTGTTACCACCGACGGCTGGACGTAGTACGACCTCCAGTACCGGAATGCCTCCGAATATGGTGATACCTCAGCCACCTCATCCACGGGGAAGACCTTCAAGTGGAGTTCCGAATGTCCCCAGTTATCACCCACCTGCGGATCGAACGGAGAGATCCACGAAAGATCCTACGCCTGCTCCCGCTCATCAGGTGCGTTTCATATTCTACCTAAAGCCAGAAAAGTATTATATATAATCGGGGTGTCTACCCTACTGGGAAAACTTTGAATTTTCATATACCTGAAAAACCCTGGATATATCCAGGAATTTTTTCGCGATCCTGCATCATTGCTTTGAGATTATTTTTTTTCAACTGAAAATGTTGTCATTATATTTTTTATTGAAAATTGACCATTTTAAGTTAAAATAAAAATAAAATAATAATATTTTTGGTTCAAACATCAACTACTACATTGTTAGTTGAGAACGCATCTTTTTTGGAATCAAAATTTAAAAGCTTCGTTAAAAGTTACAGTTAAAATTTGAACTATTTTGTTTAGAATTGTATTTTTGTCGATAAATAATTTTTTAGACTGAAAATGCAAATAAACATTCCAATTCAATATTCCATCATTTTAGTTTAAAATTCATCTCTTTGGTTGAGCATTAGTTTTCTTAAGTGAAAATTTTACTATTAAGTTTTTGGAGGACAATTTCTTTTTAGTTAAAAATTTAAGTATTTTGTTAGAAATTCGTCTTTTTTGGTAGCAATTAATCTTATTTTTTGAAAATTCGCCTTTTGGGTTAAAAAATCAACTATTCCAGTTGAATATGTACCTTTTTTTTATTCATGCTTTTGTTTGAAAATAGTTACATTTTTAATGTAATTATTCCAATATTTTTGTTTAATTATTTCACCATCACAGTTAAAGATTAATAATTTTAATTGAAAATTCATCACTTTAATTCAAAATTGAAATATTTGTTTGAAATTTTTTTTGATGAAAATGATTTTCTGGTTAAAAATTGATCTTTTGTAGTTCTAAATTCAATTATGTATTTTATTGAAAAATCATGCATTTTGTTAAAAAATCGTATTCTTTGGTAGAAAACTGATCTTGTTTATTAGAAATTTATCTTTTAGTTAAAAAATCAGCTATTCCAGTTAAAGATTTTTTTTCTTCAAAAATCATCAGTTGGGTTGAAAATTATATGTATATATTTTTTTTTAACTGAAAATTTATCTATTCCACTTTTTGTTAAAAATTGTTATTTCTATTTGAAAATTCAAATATTTCAGTTAAATATTCATCATTTTATTTGAAAATTGCTCACTTCGTTTAAAAATGTAACTTTTCTAAAATTATTTTTTTGGTTTGGAAATTATTAGTTTTTAACTGAAAATATAATTTTAGTTGAAAATTCATCACTTTGATTGCAAATTTAACTATTGTGTTTAAAATTCGTTTTTTTATAGATTTTTTTAATAAGTGAAAATTTAACTATTCCATTTGTGGTTAAAAAATGATATTTTTTAGTTCTAAATTCAACCTTGTATTTTGTTAAAACATTGTCTTTTTTGGTAGAAAATTAATCTTCTTGAGTGCAACTTCATCTTTTCAGATCAAAATTCAAATAGTAGCTATTCATCGTTTTATTTCAAATTGATCTTTTTGGTTATAAATAAAATTACTTGGTTGAAAGTTAAACTCTTTTGTTAAAAATTTATATTTTTGGTTTGAGATTTATCTATTTCAGTTGAAGATTTATCATTTTAATTGAAAATTGATCACATTGGTGGAAGTGTTGTTTTGTGTGTAAAATTAATTATTGTAACTGAAAATTTAACTAATCTATTTTTTAGTTTCAAACTGATCTATTTTAGTTCAAAATTAAGAATATCTTGTAATAGATGTTGCCAACGCTTTATAAATTAAACACATTAATTGAATCATTATAAACTGGAAAAAATATTCATAATAAATTCACGAAATAGTTTAAACATTCCAAGTCCAGTATATTAAATAATGCGAAGTGTTTGAATTGTCAGGGAATTTTCTTCCAGGATTTGAGTAGGCACCCTGCTCATTATTGAAAAAAAATTAACTTTTTTATCGAGAAAAGTATAGAACTTTATTCGATGAAAAATTATTTTAAGCTCTTCATGAAAATTGTCCATAAAATAATTATGTTTTGTATTTAATTACAAAGCAGCTTATTGGACCTCAAGAAAATAAACCGACCGCGCCTTTAAACACCCCTGTCATTCAAGAGCAGGTACTGGTTTACGATCAAAAAATTTACTTTGCTTGTTGTAAAGGTTATTCTTTCATGCTGCAAAGTTATCTACAAATTCAGGGTTGCAGATTCTGTAATAACGGTGTCTATCTGACCGGAAAAAAACGGGAATCGACCGGGAATATGATTCAATTACTGGACTTTTTCTCTCGAATTACTAATTGAAAGTGGTTTCATACAGTTTTTTTACTCTAATTCTGACTAGGAACAGGGCATTTTCGAAAGAGTTACAATTCTAAATGTTGGTATAGAATTTCAATGAAGAAATATAATTTTGAGTTTGGGATGGGGAGTTTCCGCAAAGAATCATAATAACAGGGCATTTAGATAAGAATTATAATTTGACTTTGAACCGGGAAGTTTGGAAAAATAGTGACTTGTGACTTGGTACATGGAATTTTTAAAATAATTATAATTCTCAGTTCGGAGGAGGAATAAATAAATTAAATATTTAAAAGTTTCCCATAAATAATTATAATTTCGTCTTGGAGTATTCCTTGTTCCAAGCAGTGTTTCTTTGAATTTAAACATTCTTTTTATTTGCAAGTCAGGATTTTCCAGGATTTGAAACTTCTCTCTTCCAAATTTCAAAAAAAAGAAGTTACTAGATTTCTGAATTATAATAGAAATGGTTTTATGTAAATATAAATCTGAGTTAGAACAGGGAATTCCCGTGCAGAATAATAATTTTCACTTTTGAATAGGTAATTTTCGTAAAAATTATAATTTTTTACTTTGGAACAAGGAACTTCTTAAAAGAATTATAATTTAGACTTCTTTCGCAGCAAATTATCTGTTACATATCAGAATTTTAATTCTTATGACGAGAAATTATCTAATTCAACTCAAGTCTAAAATTTAAATACTTGCCGAAAATCCCAGAAGTTTGAAAAATCACAGACTTCTGAAGGATCCATTTTCTAGCAACCCTGAAAGTGAATGCCTCTCGAAATTATTTTATTTCTTTTCCTTACTCTCTTATAGAAGTCTACTCACTTTTAGTACCTTAGACCATATTTTTAATCTATCTTCTTTGTTTTTTTTTTTAATACAGGAAAGGTCGAGGGAGGATAATCAAACGCCAGCTCAGCGTCAAGCTGCCGCTAAATTGGCCTTGAGGAAGCAATTGGAGAAGACGCTACTTCAAATACCTCCGCCTAAGCCTCCTCCCCCGGAAATGCACTTTGTTCCGAATCCTTCAAACACGGAATTTATTTACCTTGTTGGCCTCGAACATGTGGTCGATTTCATTACCAAGGAACCGGCGATTCCTCCGCCACCTGAACCTTTCGAGTGCACCCAGTGTAAGACTGATTTCACTCCAGTCTGGAAGTGGGAGAAACCGCCGAACAGCAACAAGAAGGAACCCAGGGGACAACACGCGACCTTTCAACGGCCACCGGCAGGTCGAGATCCCAGAGTCATTTGCGAACACTGTGTTACAACTAACGTCAAAAAGGCTCTTAAAGCTGAACACACGAATCGGTAAGTTCTCCTTTAAAGCTTTATATGCAAAAAAACTTTTGGTGATCTTATCCACGCGATAATCATATCGGATTGAATGCTTTATTCATCGATTTCGGAGGCCAAGATAGCAAAGTTTAGAATTGAGTTTTAGTCATGTATTGGAATAGAGATAATTATTTCAACAGGATATTCAGCGACCTTGAAAACCTGGAATTCTCCTTGAATTTTTTTTTAAACCTTGAAAACATGGAAATCTTAATTTTCTAACGAGAACTTTGAATTTTTATTTTGCTTTTAAAAGGAGTTTTTGAGGGGTTGACCACTCGGTTTTCAAGCATACACCAGATTACAAAAGGTAACAAAATAATTCTAAAAATTTCAAAATATATAAAAACTTTTATAATATTTAAAAGGATTTTGAACACTACAAAAATAATTCACGGATTTGAAAAAGGCGCGTAGACAAGATTCCAAAGATTTCTAATACTTTTCAAAAATTTTAAAACTTTCAACAGATTTGAAGGATTTTAAATATTTTAAAAAGGTTACAGTACACCAGATGTTAAATATTTCAAAGCGTTTCAAAGATTTTAAAGGATTTCAAAAGGTGTTTTAGAAGTTTTCAACATATTTCACCAAGATTTCAAATATTTTAATGATTTTAAATTAATACAAAAGATTTTAGAAAGATTTCACAAAGAATTCAAAGGGATTTCAGAAGAGTTCAAGAATTTCAAAGACTTCAAAAAGGTTATATTACATCAGATTGCAAGGATCTTAAACATGACAAAGAAGTCAAAACATGTTTAAGATTTTAAACAATTTCAAATTTGTTTAGAAGATTTCAAAAGATTTCAAAGCATTTTAAACGATTTCAAATTTTTTTTAGAAGATTTTCAAAGATTTCACAAAGGGTGTAAATCAGTTTTTTAAGATTTCAGAACATTTCAAAGATTTGCATAGATTTCAATGTTTTTAGAAGATGTCAAAAGAATACAAGAATTTCAAAGATTTCAAAAAGAGTTACACCAGATTTCAAAACATCTCGAAAGATTTAAATAATTACAAAATTTGTAGAATATTTCAAACGATTTCATATAGGTTTAAAACTTTCCAGCAATTTCAAATAAATACATCAGATTTAGGAAAGATTTCACAAGTATGTGAAAGAATTTATAGGGATTTAAAAAGATTTCAATAATTTCAAACGAACAAAAAAGTTTTCACAAAGAAAGACTAAAGGAAGATTTCACAAATATATCCAAAGATTCCATGAAGATTTCAAAATATATTACAAAGAACTCGAGGATATCAAATATTTTAAATACTGCAAAAAATTTCAACAAATTCACAAAGATTTCAAAAATTTGGAAGGATTTCAAAGACTTGCAAAGTTTTAAAAATATTCTCAAAGTTTTCACAAATACGACTTACATTTGCAAAAAAACTAATAATTTGTAAGTATTTTATTGAAAATATAACGCTTTTGGTAGAAAGTCATTTTTTTGTTCTTAAAATTCAATTTGTTTTGTTAAAAATTAGTGATTCGATTAAAAAGTCAACTATATTGGTAGAAAATTGAACTATTTGGTCAAAATTCAACTTGTTAAAAATTGATCTTTTTGGTATTAAAAGTCAAATTCTTTCTAAAACATTTTCGATTTTTTAACTTGAACATTTCATACTGTTGATGAAAATTTTGTTTCTTTATTTGGGACCGTTCAAAAAATACATAATATTTTTTAATAATACTTATTTTTTTCTTTATAGATTCATCATCTTAGTTTGAAGTTCATATCTTTGGTTGAAAATTTGTTTCTTTTTCGTTGAAAATTAATCTCTTTAACCGAAAATTTAACTATTCCATATTTGATTGAAAAATATCTGTCCTTTTAATAGAAACTTTAACTATTTGGTTGAAAATTAATCTTCTTTTGAAATATCATATATTTAGTTGAAAATTCGTCTTTTTTGTTAGAAAATGTATCATCTTGGTTTAGAATCCATGTTTTGGTTTAAAATGTATCTGTTTGGTTGAAAATTACTAATCGGTTTTGGTTGAGGACGTATTTTATCGAAAATGTTTTTATTAATAAATTAATCTTTGTTAAAAACTCATCTTTTTGGTTCAAAAACCATCTATTTTGTTGAAATCGCAATATTTTTCTTCCAAGGTTAGGAATTGAAAGAGTTTTATATTGGATTTTAGGCTGTGTAGTCTGAAATATTAAAATTTGGTAATATATTAATTTATAATTTTCTGATTTTTTAGTTCCTATTGTAAAGTATCGAATTATAAAAACCGCAATTAATTATCATAGGTTTATTTGTCCTTTGGTAAAATGAATTGCAAATTGTTAATTTGGTTTCCTGTCCCGAATTAAGCAATAGAATTTCATTTAATCATGCAAATATAAGCCGGCCTCTTTTCGTGTGAAAAGTAGTCACTTTTAGTCATTTTTTACCTTAAACTAGTACTTTTTTCAAGTACACATTATTCGGTGGCAGTCCTGATAATATATGAATATTATAAATAAACATGATTGTATTTACCTTTGAATATGGTTTTAGGTTGAAAACAGCCTTTGTAAAGGCATTACAACAGGAGCAGGAGATAGAGCAAAGACTAGCACAAGCAGCGTGTCCGAGTCCAAGTCCGGATCCGCCGACGCCGAAACCAATTCCAAAGGCACCGACTCCTACAAGAAGAGTTCAGACGCCACCAGCTCCCCCTCCACAGATACCTCAGGCGCCTCCACCGGCGCCAACACCTCCAGCCCCGAAACTTCAGGAACATCCTCTCGTGAAGCTGGCAGAAAGTGGAAAATTCAGTCCCCATCATGCAGCAGCTGCAGCGGCTTTACAACAGCAGTTGTTTAGAGGTATGTTTTGTTTCTGAATCTTTAGGGTAACCGTAATTATAACAAAACAAAAAAATGAATTATGTGTAATTTAACACGTGCAGCAGAGTGGTCGCTGGACTGGGAAACCTGATAATGATAGTGAATTTATTCTTTGACCGGGAATTTTACAAATTATTAGAAAAAAAATCTGTCCAATTTTTATTTTATCCGATTTTACGTAATGAGTTAAATTGGTATCCTTTTCAATTATGATATCATTCAGTTGACAATGCGTAATTTGAAAATCTTTTACTTGACACATTTTCCACATTGAAGATTTTTGATAAAAAACATTTTTAGTTGATCAACTGTGAATATAAATTACTTAATGATTTTTAAAATTGAATTTTACCTAAAGATTTAGAAAGTGAATAACAATTGATTTTACCAGCCAATTCGGAATCAGTTCGCAATTTTAGAATTTTCAGATTTTAACGTTAAAACTTAAACTGTTTCAAATGGAAAGTCTTATTACTTAAACAAATGTAAACGCCCCATTGAATCTTCATAAAATATTTAAAAATAATATATTCATAATCAAAGGCTTTTATTAAATCTCAAATATTATTTCAGTCTAAAATATTCCATGTTTGAACTGTTCAATTTGGAATGCTGTAATTAACAAAAAAGAACAATTACTCAATATTCAGAAATATCTGATTGTTGATTTGAAATCAGTGATTGAAGGGATGCTGTACAGAAATAGATACCAACCTTTTTTCGAAAATGTACTTTTTGTATAAAAAATTCTTCATCAGAAACGTTATTTCGCAAAATTGTTTTGCTTATTTCTTAAGAAAAAATATAACTTTCTTCTATTCAATGAGCTTTCAACAAAAAATGTCACAGTGCGATACCGGCACACTAAATCTTTCTTCTCACGGAACAGAATAATTTTTGTGGGTAAAAACTTATTTATTCTTAGTCAGCCTTCCAATATCTCCTGATCAAGTTGTCATGATTATTTTTTTAAATTGAAAAATAGACCTTTAGTCGCTATCTAAATACGATTTTTATTAACCATGTATCTTGGGAGCAAGATTTTATTTTTTGTCTGAACTGAAAATTGCATTTTATATCGTAATTCGCAACCAAGCCTCATTCAATTTTAGGTTCTTGTTGTCACTTTAAGATTATAAACTTCCTCATTCTCTTTCTCGAATGTTATATCGCTCTCCTGAAAAATTTCGATTTTGTTTGTTATCTGATCATGTACTGCAACCTATTATAAATCATATATGCAATACTAAACATAAAAAGTAAATTTTGAAAATTGCAATTTTAATTGTTCTATTTAAGAAATTTTAATTTGCTAGTCAAATTGTTAAATGTTGATGTATAAATAACAATTAAAACAACTGTTATTCTTTAAAAAATGCAAATATGTTGAAGAGATGTTTAGAAATTTTGGAAAAATTCAAAATTGTTAAAAAAGTGTTAATGATTTCAAATGATTTCAATTAAGAGTTAACGTGTACCAAGAAAATTCGGCTATTTGTACAAAAATTTCGATGCAAATAGTCCACGGCCTAATTTGAAACCAAATATAGGTTTTCACCTATTTTGAACAAAAAATTTAGAAGCTTTTTAAGAATTTTGAAAGGCCTCAGAAGAATAAAAGACATTTCTTAGGAAAATTGAAAAAGATTTTTTATTTTGGAAAAACAATTTTAAGCGATTTAAAAAGATTTACAAAATTATTAAAAGTGAATGTGGGGGATTTTAAGGAAAATTTTTTTATGTGGTAGATTTTTAAAAAAATCAAAGAAAATTTTTTGGAATAATTCGAATCATTTTAAAAGATGTTTAGAAGTTCTTAAAAAATTAAAAATAAAATGTAGATGTCTCAAGATTTTAAAGAATTTTAAGGATTGTAAAACTATTAAATATAAAAATAATTTGACTTAAGTTAAGAACTGTATAGTTTGTAAAAAAATGTAATCGTTTCATTTGTTATGCTTCTAGCTTAAAATTGCTAAAAATAATATAATTTTGAATATTGTTAAATTCACCGATTGATTTTTTAATTAAATGATAATGTGGATTTATATTTTTGGAACCTAATTTGCATAATTGAACTCTAAATGTTTACACTTTTTAACTTAGCAGTTTAATTACATTTCGTAGGGTTCTACGTAGAATACGCCATCTTTTCGTTACCGTTCAGAATTAGGCTAACTTCATTTAGCTTAGTTTTCAAGAGGAATAAATAACCCATTATTTTTCGAAACATTTTCTACGAATTCAAAACTCCAGTATTTTTGATTACAGTTTGAAATGTAATTTAGGCTCCTATAACTTTCAAAACAAGAAATTTTAAAAGATTTTATTTCTTTTAACACATCTACGTGTTTGCTAAATTGCATACAAAATGAAGTTGGCCTAATTTTACCGGCAAAGAAAAGATAGCCTGTTCTTTGTTTTTATTACTTCAAATAGCAAAATGTTTAGCTTTAGTGTTCGTTTTTTAAATTTCATTGGCCGTGACAAATATTTGCGAACCGGGAAATGACTGGGAATTTTTTATCTTTGATTAAAACGGCCACCCTGATTTGCTAATAATAAAATAATAATTACTAATTTATTTAATTTTGCGATCAGCAGAATATGTTAAAATTAAATAGCATTGGTCGCGTTTTTCTCAAAGTAGGCCAGGAAAACCTGGAAAAGTCATGGGCTTTTGAAACAAGTCTTTTTTTTATATACTGATATAAAAAAAAAATTTGAATGATTTTTTTTCTTCAGAATTGGCGAAGAATCCAGTCCCAGGATTACCACCTCACCAACCGCTTCCAGCGCACATGATGCAGCCCTTCAATCCACTTCTTTACCCTTATCAGCTGGCAATGGCGCAAGCCGCCAGCGGCAAAGGTCTCGTTGAACTTCAGCGACAAGCCCAGGATCTCCAACGGCAGTACCTGCTCGACATGATCCCATCTCAAGCATCACAGGCACAAAGTAGCCAAGCTCCACCCAGAGCTCATCCTCACAATTGGAAGACGTAACCGGACGTGTTCGGTTAACCCTGGAAGCTCAGTGTTTCAAGCTGGTAAAGCCGAACGGCCAAATGAAATGGAAGTTAATTGAGGCCTTTTTAGTTCAAATTGCAAACTTCGGCGAAAGTCCTGAAGTCATACATACCACTGAACGGATTCACCTGGCTGGCTCTTTCTTGAGGAATCAATCAATTTGTCTTGAAGGAGAAACTTAAGTTCCTTATATAAGAAAAGCTAAAAATTCATTCTCCAGAATATGGTGCTCCGTGTGTAATTAGCGACGATGACAACTTTGAATTGAAAAAAAAATTCAATCCGCAGTGCATAATGAGAAGAAGCGTGAGTGAATATATTAATTTGAATTACCTACGCAATAGAGATAGGGAACCTTTGTACGCTAGGGATGTAATAAGTGTGACATTGTGACATAAACGATCGATAGGTTGATTCTTTAACACTTAACGTTTATCACGTAAAAACCACGACCCTAGGAACTGAACTGAGAGAACGTTTTCTAGACTCGTTTTAAGATTAAGTAGATTTTTGCTCGCTGGTTTCAATAATACGCCTGTGAAGGCGGTACCTGTACTCTGTGTATATCTCTACTTTCTCTGAACTGTGAGTATTTTTAAGATAAACTTAAACGTACGAAAGGAGAGTGTGACTGTGATGTTTCTGGGATCGAGATTAGCTACAAGTTTTTTTAAAAAGCTGTGACAAGAATATACCTCTCTTGCGCACAAAAAATCAAGGCAGTTTCAAGTACAGATTTATCATCACAATCATGAATTTCAACAAAGAAAAATTAAATCCAGTGCCAGAGCATCGAACCAATTAAAGAGACTTATTTTTATTTAACACTATTGTTGATGAACCAAAATGCGCTTTTCGCGTTGGCAGTATTGCGGTAAAAAGTCTTTAAAAAAAAAAAAAAAAAAAAAAAAAACAAGTGTTCAAAAAAGTTTAGGTAGTCATTTGGCAGTGTCGCGTCAATTTGTATATGATAGGTGGGACATATTTTTCTAAAACGTTGCAAAAAGAATTTGGCAATACTGCTCGCCTAAATCGATACAACTTACACGTTCTCCCTCGCTTCTTCCAAAAAATTGTGGTCTTCAGTGTTTATTTATAAAAGAGAAATGGTAGCTCGTAGGTTAGGTAATATTCCTCCAAATGTTTCTTTGTTTGTTTTGTTAGTCTAAGACGAGTGAGTCGAATCGTTTCGAAATTCGTATGATTATTTAATTTAAAAGATGTATATAATTGTGTATTGAATTGATTTTAAAGTATAATTGGTCTACGATGAATGGGTTTGTTTGAAATGAGTGGCTTCGTCGTATAACTGTTTGATATTTTAAAATGATTTTTTTCAGGTTCGATGCTCTCTCTCTTTGCAAGATGATAAATGGATTGTACTTGTCAGCCGGTCAGGTTTACAAACAAAAAATCTTGGATTTTATTGAACCAAGTAATTTGATACACTTCTGACAATTGTTCTGCACATAAGATTTAAAATTCCCACGCGATACCCGATGTTTCTTGAGTGGATCACTTTGATCCGCTCGTTTTTAATCCTTCGCCATACGTGTCCGATTCACTAAATAGTACTGTTAGTCTCGACATTTCTCGGTATATGATACAATTAAATAAAATAAAATAGCGTAATCATCTCTCTTTGTACTATGCAATAGATTTCAAACTCGTAAGTACTCCGTAATATAAATATACCGTATAAACCTACGAGTGCATAATAGATAAAAGATCTCTGTGTTTGTGTGGCTTGGAATGTTTCTAGATTTCGATCATCGCGTGAAAAGAAGTGCGTGAAAGAGAGAAAAGAGAGAGAGAGAGAGAGAGAAAGAATGAGAAAAAAGAGAGTGTGCAAGGAGAGAATGGGGGACAATTGTGAATTGAAAATCAACCCCGAAAAAGTGTTCGTTGTACTTTTTCAAATAGAGCGCCCGTACACTTGCCAAAAGTGTAAAAAAATCGATTATGTATAGTCGAGGCGGCAGAAGGCTATTTTATTTCCTAAGAAAAAATTTAGTTTGTCGATGGTTTGGGTTAAGCAAAAGAAACACGTCTGGCTCAATTTCACAAACGATGTTTTCTTTCGTAGCCACCTCCCCTCACCTCCAGAAAAAAAAAAAACCCCGACTTCAGGTCCAGATAATATGAAATTAGAAATTAGATTCGGATCGTATTTATTCTGACGTGGTTGTTTCAATTCTAGAATTGCGAGAAATTTAACAGTACAATCGAAATGTGATATTTGTTGTAAAAAATCTCGGAATTCTCACTTTCAGTGCCGTCTTGAGTCCCAAACCGTTTGTTTCTATACTCAGTATGTCTAGAAATTCTCGAATGTTAAATAATGAGGAAAGATGAGGAATAAAGTCTTGTCGATTATTATAAAAGTGTTGTGTTTATTTAGATTTGCAGAGATAATTAAAGTTAGATGCGATAGTTTATTTATTTTATTGCGAGTGAAACGGTTTGAAACCAGTTTTGCAAGTAGACAGATGATTAGAAATCCAAAGTTATGCAACATATTCATTGAAATTAGGATATTCATGACCAATCTTAACTATTTTCTTTACTGCTAGATTTTCAAGTACAAAATCAACTTGCTGCGAAAGCAGACTTCACATTCTTTTCCCTGTTCCCCTCTCTCTCTCTCCCCTTTTCTCGTTTGTTTAATAGAGCCCAATTAGAAAATCGAACTATTTTTGGTTAAAACTTCATTATTTTTGTTTAACGAGACTACTGTTATGTGTCTTTTTGAATAAAAAACTCAATTATTTGGTTGAAAATGCTAAAGATTTTATTACGTAACTTTCTGACTTGTTTTTACTGCAAAAACAATTCAACTATTTTATTGTAAATTCAACGTTTTGGGTGAAAAAGAAAATATATATTTATTTATTTATAGAATTCTGTTATTCGGTTGAAAATTGATCTCTCCTGCTTAATAATTAACTGTCTTTTATTGAAAACTAGCCTTTTACGGTTTAAAAGTCAACTTTTCTAAAACAGTCCGACTTTTTAGCTTGAGAACTCAACTCTTCGGTTGAAAACTCAGCTACTTTATTGAAACTTAATATATTTTGATTGATGATTTAAATATTTTGTTGAAAAATTTTCTTTGGTTGAAATATACTTGCTAGAAAGTGGAAGTACTTTGTTAAAAAATTATTTTATTGGTTGAAGATTCGTTTCAGTTGAAAAATCATATCTTTGGTTGGAAAATTGAAAATTTCGGTATTGCTTTTTTGTTTAAAAATTCTTCCATTTGTTTGAAAATTCATGTGTTGGATTCGTCTTTTTTAGTAACAAATTAATCTTTTTGTCTTAAATGAATCTTCTTTGAATTCTACTGCAATATGTTACAAATTAAAAGTTAGTTTGTTTGAAAATTTAACTATTTTTTAAAAAGTTAAATTTTTTGGTTTGAAAATTAATTTTGTAAACTGAGTAAGTTTTTCGGTAGAAAAAGAATGATCTTGGTTAAAAATTTGATTACTTGGATAAAAATTATTTTGTATTTTAAATTCTTTAGGACTGAAAACTCATCTGTTTGGCTAAAAATACAATTAATTTGTGAAAAAATCGTATTTTTTTGGTGAATTAAACTGTGGAAATATTGACTATTACATTTTTCGTTGAGAATTTGTCTTTATTAAAAAATTCATGTACATTGTTAAAATTTGAACTACTTTGTTTAAAGTTCATTTTTTTTGTTCGTAATGATGCATAATTTCAGTTAAAAATTAAATATTTTCTTGAAAATTCGTTTCACATTGAATGCAATATATTATATATAATCATTTTATTTGAAAGAATATATTCCCTTTCTTTCATTGAAAAAATCACTCTATTTCCCCTGTTTTGACAGAATTGTAGACCGTGAAATCTGTAAATGTAACAGATTCTGTGTGCTAGAAATTTTCTTTTTCACTACTTACATTTTGAATGGCACACTTTTGGAAAAATAATACACAAATTTAGATAGGTTTCGTTTTTTTAGTGGAAAAATGTGAATCAGGTCTCGAAAAATCGATTGGTCGTTTATGTTGATTTTTCTGAGTGCCTGGTTACAGTTTTCTCTTAAGTGTGCAGAGAAAACCAGTCTGTGGTTGAATTATCGAGTAGATTTGTTTGTTTTTCGTTGAGCTGTCTCAGGCATTTTTTGAAATTCTTAGCGCAAAACTGATAGAGCGTTGGTTGATCACAATTTCTACAAGCAGCTGACAAATGCGAACAACACCTTGAACTTCCCCGACAACAGGAGGACCAAAGTTCCGGTGCAGCTACAGAACAATTATGGCAGAAGCAGTCACCTGGAAAATGGAAATTGGTCAAAATTTTCGTTTTATCCGTTTATAGTTAGCGGTTAAGAGTGAACTATTTAAGTAGGTTAATCTAAAATTAATTAAAATCTGAATTTCATTTTCAATTTAACTCTTTTTAACTGCAAAAGAGATCAAATGAATTTAAATTGATGAAGGTACGTAAAAGGATTTGACGTGGAGGCAGGGAGAAAGAAAAAGGAATAATTTGTTCGCTACCTTATTCGAGAACTGGTCAAGGATGTTCCTTTTTTCAATTCTTTCAGCTTTCATGAATACTAAATTTAAAAAGCGGGGCTTGAAATCTCGTTCGCCTTTTATTAACTTCCTGTCGTTACTCAAATTTGTGAGACATTAAGTCTTAATTTAATTTGCTATTCTACCTGAGTAAGTAATTAAACAATGGAACTTTAATTATAAAAATTCATTCCAGATTTAGTATGGGAAATATTTTATTTGCTAATTAGTAGATCTAGTAAAATCTACATTGCAAATCTGAGATTTTGTGATGACCTTTTTTTAACAAATAAATATGTGCTGACACTTTCGAAAATACTTCTGAAAAAGACTTCCGTCTCAATACATACAAAATTCTAGAATTTCTCCGTGAGATAGAAATTACTTAACTTTTATGTGTAAAAAAAAAAAATTAATGGTGAATAGAGTACTCCTTAAAAGAAACTGAAACCTGTTTAATACTATTTCCCTGGAGACATATATATATATATATATATATATATTAAATGTTATGCCTTTTTAAATTCCTAGTGAAATCATTAAAAGTCAATTCAACCTGACATTTGAATCTGATTATTCAATCTAAATCTGAGATTTTTTTCGTAATCTGACATTTCATATACTTTTATGATATTGATAAGGTGCAATTCTTTATTACAGTCTGGGAAGAATAAAATCAAATACAATAAGAATGTCCTTACAATATTAAAATTCTTGTCGTTTATTTTGAAATTTTAGGGACGACTGAAAAACCCCGAGCAATAAAATTCCCGAATTGGGAAATTCTCGAATAACAAAACAATTCCCGACCCTGTCGCAAATTATATTATTCCCGAATTTTAACATTTCCCATTATAAAATTTCCAAATTCTGGATGAAGTTTCTTTTTAAGGTGACAAAGAAATTTTCATTCAGAAATATCTTTTTTTCAGTTATAAATAATAATCTTAGAAAATTTCAACATTAAAAATTTTGTTAATAAAAATTTTTGATTATTGTATTTTTAATAAATAGTAATTATAAAATTTAAGACCTTTTTTTTTAATGTTTAAATTCCGGAATTTTTCTAGTTCGGATATTTGGTAATATTATAAACTGTTCGAGAATTCTTTATTTGGGAATTTTATTTTTCGGTGATTTTATTGAATTTTGAAAAAATGAATGATTTTGAAGTTTTGTTTAATAAGAAAATATTTTTTTGAGAAGTCAATTTGATAGGGCCTAAATAACTAATTCAGTATGTTCACAAATCAGGAAATAGTCAGGAATTAAAATGGAAGATATTATATATCTCAGATATCTCATATATTCTTCAGACGTAGAATTAATCTCCATAGTTTAAATGCCTTTTTAGAAATAATAAATTGTCGAACTCATATTATTTAAAAAAAAGTTTTAATTGTTTATATTTTTTGCTAAAAATTTAGGTTTGCATTCTCGAATAATGGTAGAATCAGGAAACAAATACTCCTGTGGTTTTTCTTACAAAAAAGCTATTTACTTTGCAGGTTGACTGAGGTTGTTTTTGTAGGTATGAAAAGGCATTCCTTTCTATAGTGAACGTGGAAAAAATTAATGTTTGACAAAAAATACTTAAAATTTTTTTTTATTTTAATTGAAGTGTACTTGAAATATAAATATAATGAACAAATAATGTTATAATTATTCAGTGTCAGCGTAGTAAAATAAATGTTCTGGCTAAATAAACGATTGGTACACACCAGGGTCCGAATGACCCAGCATCTACTTTGAACAGTTCCGAACGCCTACTGACTAAAGCGCTGTATGGGATGAGCATCGGGATGCATAGTTAGGACCCCAAAATACTGCCAGGGGGCTTTAAGTCAGCCAATTTTCAAACTGTGTAAAATATATTCAGAATAAAACTTGAGGACAGGGTTTGTGAGACCCTGTGTGTGCTCCGAGGGTTAAAAGTTCGAAAATTGTGAATTTTGAAAGGGTTCAAGAGAATAGATTTTTCTTAAAATTTCTTGGAAATTAGAAATTATATCTTATTTAAACAAAACATTATTTTAAGAGAATATTTAAAAACATTTTAAAAGATTTTCAAAATTGTCAACAAAAAAATCCGGAAGATTTTAAGGCAACTTATCTAATTAGTCAGATTTTTTTTTTATTTTAAGAAAACTATTAACAAAATTTTAAAATATAGGTTTAGAAGTTTTAAAAATACTTTGAAATGATTTGGAATTCCTGGAAGAATTAGAAATTATTTTTCATTCAAAAAATAAGTTTTAAAAGAAAATTTTAGAAGATTTCTAAAAATTCAACAACGAAAAGCTGCAAGATTTTAAGGAAATTTTGTATTTTTTAAAGATTTTTAATAATTTCACGAATAATTGGAGTCAGTTAAAAAGATGGTTGAAAACTCTTCGCTTGGTACAGAAATTTCACCTTATCGATTAAAACTGCAATTGTTTGGTTGAGGATTATCTAGATGAATTCTACTGCAATTTGTTAGAAATTCAATTTTGTGTTTGAAAAATTAAATACTTTTGTGAAAAATCTTTTTTTCTGTTGTTTGAAATATAATTTTTTAACTGAATATTTAGCTTCCATTTTTAGGCGAAGATGGATCTTTTATAGTTTAAAATCCATGTTTTTTGTCAAAAAATCGTCATTTTTCATAGAAAATTCAATTAATTGGTTGAAAACGATTTTTAGTTTTTAAGTTTATATTTTTTATTTTTTAATTATTATTATTATATTATTCTAATTTTTAATTTTAATAATTAAGGACAATTT